>BQKZ01000240.1:86732-103565 GCA_036244855.1 Temnopleurus reevesii
GGGGGGGGGGGGGGAGGGGACTGCGCCCCACTTTTTCAGTTAAGGTGGGAGTTTAACGCACAGCTCCCTCCTTCCGGCAACCCCCACTTTTCAGAACTATCACTAACACGGTATCATAAAGTGGGTCACTGGACACTAGATCCATACACCGTGTATTGAACCGTGCTGACACAACAATTCCGATTTAAATAGCATTACAGAGAAGCATTAAATTGGCGTTCGACTTAATTTTACGGAAATATTAGATTATTTCGTGTTCACTGTTTAGTGGCTCTCCAAGTACCGACAAGATGGTTCCTGTATACTTTAAACTTTTATGTAAATGTGCGACTGGAAGCTTACCTTTCTACGAAAACGCATCAATCTCGAATAATACTCTTCGAGGAGCATTGGCGAAAAAAACGTGATCCATGAGCTGGCCTGATTCACATATTTTTTTTTAGCGCTGATTAAGTTTTACTCTCTATCTTGGGATAGTGAATTATGATTTTTTTATCCTTCCATACTTACAGGCATCGTTAGTTATTTTAATATCAAGAGGATGATATACATTGAAATGTGCTTTGACCATCTTGACACGAATTTGCTTTGTTGAATATTGCCTTTAATTGGCTACACGGTGTTCAAATTTCAGGAAAAGAATATATTCACGAGCTCACTTGGATACAAGGTAAAATGTTTGATATTCTAGTTATCATAACTGTCAGGTTTCCGTTAGCTGACCTCCAAAGTCGGCTGAATATGATATTGCCATGGTAACATAGATCCTGAATGCGAAGACAAAATCCAAGACCTCGAGCTAAGTATAATGCTAGACTTGAAAAACAGGCTTGCAAAACCATGGGCCTGTAACATAAAAGCGTTACGATTAATTCAAAATTTATCGTATCTCCATTGTACAAGTTTTGCCATAGACTTACGATTAATACTTATTGTAAGTTTAATTGCATATTTTATGTTACAGGCCCCATGCTGAGTAATAAAGTTGTTTGAATGCCCAAGACCGACCGACCATCTGAAAATGACTCATCCTAAACATTTATTTTTGTTTTTTTTTCACTCAGATTAAAGAGATCACAGTTGTATTATTAGAAGAAAGGCATAAGGAATGTAATCTGGTAAAGTCAACTCAATTGAAATAGAAATAAAAATGTGAAATAAAACCCGACATGTAATTTTGAGACCTGTAGGGCGTTTTGCTCCATTTATGTTTTAATAAAATCTGTTTCGGAAATAAAAAGATTAATGCATTAATACATAAATACATGCAATACAGCAAGTTGTGTGTCAGCAAGACAAAATAACGAAGCAAGTTTTGTTCTACCATAATATGTGTGTATGTGTGTGCTTTTGGGTGAGTTTACGTTTTGTGGTGTATGTATGAGCAGCAAGATATGTGTCAGCAAGCCACTACTTCAGGATAGAAAGAGGCAACGCAATTCTTGTTCTACCAAATGTTTGTGTGTAATTGCGTATGTTTACATATGCGTATGTGTGTAGATATATATGTGTGTTTGTGTCTTCCGTGTATGTGTGTATGTGTGTTGTGGCAGCAAGATTTGTATCAGCAAGGGAAAGGATAGAAAGTGACGAAGCAAGGTTTTTTTCTACTGAAATATGTGTGTGTGTGTGTGTGTGTGTGTGTGTTTGTATATGTTAATGTCTTTAATGTATATGTGCATGCATGTCAGACCAGCAAGATATGTGTCAGCAAGCCACAACCTCGCAAGTGCGTCGTGTTATCAGGCCCCTCAGGAGAGAAAGAGGCAATGAAAGTATTGTTATGCCAGATGGTTGTTTGTTTACGTATGTTTATATGCGTATATGTGTACGTGTGTGTTTGCGTCTTTCGTGTATATGTACATACGTGTTATACCAGTAAGTTGTGTGTCAGCAAGAGAAAGTGACAAAGCAAGTTTTGTTCTACTATTATGTGTGTCTAGGTTTGTGTGTGCGTTTATGTATGCTCACATCTTTTTATGTATATGTGCATGCGTGTCAGAGCAGCAAGATATGTGTCAGCAAGCAAGCAAGCAATTTATGTGGTAGCAAGAGAAAGTGACAAAGCACGATTTGTTGTACAATAATGTGTGTGTGTGTGTTTATGTATGCTTGCGTTTTTCGTGTATATGTGCATGTGTGCCCGACCAGCAAGATATGTGTCAGCAAGCCACTACTTCACAAATGCGTCGTGTTATCGGGTCCTCTCAGGATAGAAAGAGGCAACGCAAGTCTTGTTCTACCAAATGTTTGTGTGTATTTGCGTATGTTTACATATGCGTATGTGTGTAGGTATATATGTCTGTGTTTGTGTCTTCCGTGCATGTGTCTATGTGTGTTATAGCAGCAAGATTTGTATCAGCAAGGGAAAGGATAGAAAGTGGCGAAGCAAGGTTTTTTTCTACTGTAATGTGTGTGCGTATCTGTGTGTGTGTTTGTATATGTTTACGTCTTTCATGTATATGTGCATGCATGCCAGACCAGCAACATACGTGTCAGCAAGCCACAACCTCGCAAGTGCGTCGTGTTATCAGGCCCCTCAGGAGAGAAAGAGGCAATGAAAGTCTTGTTCTGCCAGATGTCTGTGTTTGTTTGCGTATGTTTACATGCGTATATGTGTATGTGTGTGTTTGCGTCTTTCGTGTATATGTACATACGTGTTATACCAGTAAGTTGTGTGTCAGCAAGAGAAAGTGACGAAGCAAGTTTTGTTCTACTATTATGTGTGTGTGTGTGTGTGTGTGTGTGTGTGTGTTTATGTATGCTTGCGTTTTTCGTGTATATGTGCATGCCCGACCAGCAAGATATGTGTCAGCAAGCCACTACCTCGCAAGTGCGCCGTGCTATCGGGCCCCAAAGAGAGAAAGAAGCGAAGCAAGTGTTGTTCTACTAGATGAATGTGTGTATGTTTATTTATATTTACGTGTATGTGTTTGTGTATTTTCACGCGAATAAGTGTTTGTGTATGTTTACGTCTTTCATGTATGTGTGCATGCCTATCAGAGCAGTAAGGTATGTGTCAGCAAGCCGCTACACCGCAAGTGCGTCGTGTTTATCGGGCCTCCTCCGGAGAGAAATAGACGAAGCAAGTGTGTTGTTCTATACGAGATGAATTATACGATATGATAACAGCTATCCCAATCTCGTACAGATCAATAGGACATTTACCCTCAAGGCCGAATCACACCTTTGCGTCAGCCCAGCGGGGTTTTTTTTTACAATTAAAAACGCTCACTGTACGTACAAAGACGCAGTTCATACAATGGACTGACGTTCGGCGTACGCTCCTTGAGCGAAAGTCGAGCGTCAATCCACGATTTGAGCAGCGTATACTGTGCGCTCGGGGAGCGTTTTTAATTTCCAAAAGCGCTGGGCCGACGCAGGCTAAAAACGCAAAGGTGTGAGTCGGCCTTCAGTCTCGTCTCACCAAGACCTCAAAGCAGCTGAAAGCAAATCAATGATTTGGCAAAGATATATGTATAACCCTGTATTCCAAAAGCGATCCCAACTCAGTTTCGTGCAACAGAAGTACAGCCAGTGTTTTGAGTTATGGAGAAATTTTACGTTTCGAAAGTTTTGGAAGCCATTTTTTTCGGTTCTTTTCGATATTTTTTTTTGTTTTGATTTGTGTGTTTTAAGATACCTTGACCTTTCATGTGTAAACATTTTTATGATAAGTAGACTCCACAGTGAGCAGAATGGACAAATATATTGGATTTAAGAATTCATAAGAACTGCAGCACACAAAAAACCTATGATTTCCCCCTATTCTGCAAACAAATGTTGAACAGGTGTCACATCTATTTACTGAATAACTGAACATATAAATGAATATAATAATAATTATGCAGGGGATACTTATCTTAGGTTGAATTCGTTCGGTTTTAGCCAGACGTTCGCGTATTCTTTCTCCTCAACTAAAGCCCCGGTCACATAGGATACCCTGAAGCAACACGATTCACCCCGACTCGTTGTTCTGAGGCAGTTAACTGTTAATTAACAAAGAATCGGGGTGAATCGTGTTGCTTCCGTGGTCCTATGTGACCGGGGCTTTAGAGGCTCATCTTCTGAGGGGTGTTAGTGTCAGTAAAATGTATTTCATGCAAATGTCAATAGGGCATTCAACTTGAGGTCATGTACCCTCTATTTGCGTCTTACTACGACCGCAAAACAGGTGAATGCATGTTAATGATTTGGTAAAGATATACGTGGCCCAGTGTTCCAAAAACAGTCATACAACTGAAATAAAGATGTGTATTTCATCTTATTCATTTCAAAGAACTATTTCAAAATCAGGGCAATACATGACCAAAGAGCTAATTCAATACAAACCGACTTTGTCAATTAATCTTTTCATCAGATAACTGTTCTTTATTCTTTTATTATTTTTTCAATGTTTTAAGACGCCTCACTTAACTAAAGAGATGTACAATAAATGGAGGGGGACGTTGCAGGGAAGCGAAATAGACTGAATAGATAGCCTAAACGATAGGATACATATATTCAATCTAAATTCCCCTCCCCAGTTTCCCATCATTGCCTGCTACACAAATACACACATACACACACAAGTACACACATACAGACAGGTAGATGGAATCCCTGATCAAAATATATAACTTTACATGCGGGTAGATTAAATTTGGCCCCAACGGACACACAAAAGCTGTGAACATAGCCCGTAGAGCACTTTGAGACTATCGCATATCAACGAGACGTTATTCTGTATCAGGCACTGCGTAATATTAAATCAATGTCATTATCGTCATTATTACCAATATCAACAATATGTTCTTGTCGTGTTTGTGTAGTAGACAGCCAGCTCGGGGTTTCTATGATACTGAATAGTGTTTGTACTTGCTGACATTTTCATATCGATGCTAGTAGGGTGAGAGGGAGTGCAAACATACGGCAATGTTAATCCTACTCAAGTAGGGCCGTTCACATATCGTTACGAGGGACATGTGTGGCTCAGTGGTATAGCGTCTGTTTCATGGACGGGAGGTCATGGATTCGATCCCGAGTCATACCAAAAACTCATACCAATAAATGGGACCATCTGCCTTACATGCCAGGCGCTCGGTATTTCAGAAAAAAAGAAGGGGAATAATAACTAAATATTATGCAGGGCCTGCTGGAAGAACATCAGTTCTATCAGCCGAAAGGGATTATCCTCGATAAATAAGAGATATTGCGATCATTATTATTATTATTATTATGATTATTATTATTATTATTAGTAGTAGTAGTAGTAGTAGTAGTAGTAGTAGTAGTAGTATTATTACTATTATTATTATTATTATCATTATTATTATTATTATTATCGATTTTGGGATAAGAGGGGGCGCAAACATACGGCAATGTTAATCCTCAAGTACGGCCATTCACATATCGTTACGAGACGTGTTCTACTTGACTAGCCTGAAATTTTGCTTCTGTTTGATGCGTACACCGTGGGGGCAGGGCCAGGGGTTGAGAGCGCTCGCCTTCTGGATCAGAGCTTATATTAGGTGGCTCCATAGAGGTATACCTCTATGGGTGGCGCCCAAAGCCAAATTTCTGTCAAAAAGAAGCCAAAAATGCCGAAAAGGGCGCAATATTTTTGCTATTTTTTTTTTTGCTCGCCAGCGCAGATCAAAATGTTTGGTGAGAGGGCGGCATACTTCAGCTGATTTTCGCTTATGAGGGGAGGGGAACGGAGATGGAATGTATTGTAATGTAGAAGCTTTGTTTGTGTTTTTGTGCTTCTCAGCTCCTCGAGTTGCGGCAAAAAAATAAAATTGGTCGATGCCCCCCCCCCCCCCCCCCGCGTGTCTTCGAATCCTGAGTGATTCATAGACTTACAAACGTACGATCGTTATCCAAACGTATCCCCTGCAATATTCTGCACACACTTATGGACGCTGTGCTTCCATTAAATTGCAATTACTGCCAACGTATGCGTAGCGTTAACTTAATCTGTTGATGGTCCCTATATTCAACTAAAATATGCGAAGGACACAAGTTTGGCTAACGCTGTGTTGTGCATACGTCGAGTAGGTACCAAAGGCATTCAACGTAAGTTTACTTTCTTCCCTCTGGGCACCTCCAGGAAGCGTCAAATATATCATACTAATGCTAGGCATTCGTTGTCTTTAAAGACAAACCTTTAGAAAAGCCATATTTCAGCTGATGAATTTTTGTTGCTTTTGAACCCCTGAGGGTATACACAGACAGCCAGACAGCCATTAAGTTGCGTTAACTGTCAATGTATGTTTAGCATTGATGGTCCCGAAAACGAAATATTTTTGCGCAGGAGGCACGTCTGGCTAATGCTAGGTAGTGCATACGACGAGCGGTTGCCAAACGCATCCAACATCGATCGAGTGTTTCCCTGAGCGTCTGTGCGCACCTGCTTTGCAGGGAGAGTCAAATATAATATTGAATAATGTTATTCCATTAGACTCTGTGGAGGAACTACCCGGTTTCAGTAGTCGATCAAATAACTAGGCATACGTAACACGATATAAACTATTTCCGAAAAATTAAGTCGAACGCAAATTCTATGCTTCTTTGTAATGCTATTGAAATCGTAACCGACTTATCATTGTTGTGTCCGCACAGTTGAATAGACGGCTTACAGATTTATTGTCTGCGTTCGACTTAACTTTTCGGAAATAGTTTATATCGTGTTACGTTGGCTTCAAAGACAAACTTTAGAAAAGCCATATGTGAAAGACCCCTTAGGTAAATTCATTAGAAGCTCTTGAGCGGCTCCTGTTACTATATGTCATGATTGAAATCATCTCTCTTAACCCCGACGCGTTTCCCTATTCCATTCACCATACCAAGTTCTGTTTATTCAATACTCAAGGGTGTAAGCAAATAGCATATTCAATATCGACGGGAAAACTAAGGTTTAATTCGCGATTGTAAATAAATCTGTACTTGATTCGTCGAGTGCTTCAACTTCTGCGATTTTGTGCTGGTACTATTTTTTCTAAAATGCGGGTGTTTTATGGAAAGGTGAAAATCCTTGGAACGATTATGCACAAGAAATTGTATGCATTTGAAACACTTTCACTGTTTTTAGACCTACAATAGTAAGTTCCTTAATGCGAGTTTTATATTTGGGTTGGTTAGTTTGTCAAGATGATTTTTCGTGTTAACAATTAACAAGCAAATAATTCAATTGACATTTGGAGTATTTTTTTAATGTTTATTACTATTTTTCTCTGATTTTTCACATACAAGCGAAAACGGTCTATGTCTTGAAGTGTGGCCATTTCGTAAGGATAAACGTGACAGACTTGATGTGCATGTTTTACAATTCAATTTCGATTTTCTCTTATTTTCTAATATTGTCTATCTGACCTGGGCCGTATTGCATAAGAAGTTGCGTTTAAACGCAAGTCAGAAAATTTAACGCAACTCCATTTTCAACAAATCAGGAACTCGTATTTAGGACTTGCGTTTAATTGTTTGAGTTGCGTTTAATTGCAACTTTTTATGCGATAGGGCCCTGAACTTGAAGTTTTACGATATACAAATGACGTACCGAGTGGCAAGCGTACAAAATATCGTTTATTGTCTTACCCCGGAAAATGAATTTGAAAAAAAAGCCTACAAAAAAAAATTATGCATTTAATAAACTTTTGATTAATATAAAATCACTACATATTAATTATTTACAAAAGTGTCAGTTATCATTTCCAATTCGTATCGATTCCATAAAAAAAACATTAGACTAATTTTGGGTAGTTATTTTGATATTGCCTTCATGTATTCTGTATCTTTTCAAAGGATCCAACTGAAATCCCTTTGAGCACAAGGATCGCAGAAATATGCAATCGTTAATAAGATATACGGCATGGTGTAATAAGGTTCAGGAGGTCATGAAATATGGATTCTCCAGACACATTAAGCTAATGATGTGTGAATTGATTTCATAATCTATTTCCTTCCTCCGACACTGAAGTGTTAATTGTTGCATTTTCATTTCCAGACGGCGGTGTTCTGAGGCACCAAATCACAGTGAATTTAAAAACATCCTCCTTATAATATATTCGTACCCGAAGGTTAGAAGTTTCTTGAAATGTTACAAATGTCTCGACTTCGCGTTGTACTTATCGAATTACCCAACAAGGTGCTCCTGCGGGCCATATGCCCTTTTACGCACCTCAGCTTTTCCCGCGCTTTTCTCGACCTTTTCCCGCCTGTTTTTGTTGCTCGTCGGACACAGACTACATTTTAGGCATCCAGGGTAATGTTTCACCAAGGCTTTCTTAAAGTTACGCACGGCTTTAAGATCGACTGGTATCAATTCTTGCGCTGATACGCGTACTACGGTATTATACATTATTACGCACAAGTCGATCTTAAAGTCGTTCTTAAAGTCTTTCGTATCTTGGTGAAACACCTCCCAGGCGTATGGATAGACAAACGACAAATGAAAATTGTACTGAGGTTGTGTTCTATGTTGCGTCTTTCCCTAGTAGTTCTTCAACAGTTCATGTAAACATACAATAATACAATATGATATACTTTCTTTTGATGAAAATTATCTTGCGAAATTAAATGGGTATTTCTTTATATGTTTTGCCCATGGTCTGAAACTCTCATTACACACATTGCCTAACATGGTTGAGGGATTTAAAACGAATTTCTCAATCAAGCTGCACAATTTATTAGATTGCATTCAAAACAAAGACTGCAAAACTAAAGGAAATCAAGTGAATTACGGGTACATTGAATCTATTTAGTTTATGTTTCATACATTGATTAGCTTTTTAAAACACCAACGATAATGTTATTACATTAAATGATTTTACAGCTTCGTTTGTATTTTCCAACAAATCTTTGGGATTGAGTACCTGGCAGTCTAAATACGAAAAAAAAGATAATAAAGCAAATGTAGACTTAATAAGAACATTACAATTGGAGCTTAACAACGATATCTTACAGGACAATAAGAATAAACCAAATTTTAAGTAAAAAGACATTCTGCTTTAAAAAGTAATATTATCAAACACAAAATAATGATTTACCCATTGAGATTTAATTAAGCTTGCAATCATTAACTAGCCCTTGTTTAAGGGAATGACTCGACAAATTGCGCTTCGTCTGGATAAACCCATCTAGATAATAGAGTTCCGAGCAAATTATGGCGCGTTTTCCATCTGAAGTGAGGCGGGGAAGAATTTTATTAGGATTGTATAGCCCGAATTTATCACGGGAGTGGATGACATCACTTAAAGCTGGCGCTAAGTCACCACCGTGCGTACTTAACCCCAAGAGCCGTGGCTTATACGAGGCGAAGTGTCGGGCACTCTGATCTTGTCGTTAATGACCCCGGTCACAACACTTAGGGGCTGTTGCTCAAAAGTTGCAATTGACCGCAAGTTGCAGTTAATCGTAACGCCTCAATCAAAATGTTTCATGCGCGTCTTACGGAAGCGCATAATCATGCGCGCCTTATAGAAGTGCATATCATGCCCGAATGAAAATGCACTCTACAATTTGCAACTGATTTGCAGTTGGCTTGCGACCATTTGCAACTTTTGAGTAACACCTACTTGGTGTGTGTAGAGCCTGTACCCCCAGAAAGGGGAAAATAATGATGATGATACTAATACTACTAATAATGATAATAATATTACAGAGCCGCTTAATTGCTCACTTACCTACCCGTCTATTTGATTTTGAATGAATGTCAGTAATTTGTTAAACTGAAGATCAGCAAGTATACATCCCCAGTATACTGGTTCAGCCCAGATGACTTCTCACGCAGTCAAAGACTCCTGCCTTTCATGCAGAGGTCCGTGGTTCGAGTCCCATTCATGGCCTTAATTTCCTTCAGCAGAAATTCATCCACATTTTGATGCACGCAATCCAGGTTAGGTGAATGGGTACCTGGCAGGAATTTGTTTCCGTGAAATGCCATGTGCGCTAGTGTACGCCGGGCTAAAGCTAGGGTAAAAATAAAGCAAAGCGCCTTGAACACTCAGCAGAGTGAATACGTGCGCTATATAGATTGCATCTATTATTACTATTATTATTTCGAATAGTTTGTTTCAGGTGTTTGAATTATCTATTAGCAGCGTAAGCACCACACATGATGACATGCAATGTGTGACAGGGGATTTACACGTCTCGAGTATGATGTACATGAATGATTTAGCTGGGGATTTTACGAGAATTGGAAACGATGAGCAGTAAAAATAGAATGAAAGAAGAAGACGAAAGAGACGAAGATGCTGGTGATGATGATGAAGAAGAAGAAGAAACGAGGAGAAGGAAGAAGAAGGAGAAGAAGAAGAAACGGAAGAGGACGAATGATAATAATAAGAAGAAAAATGAGAAGGAGAAGGAGGAGGGAGAGAAGAAGAAGAAGAAACGAGGAGGAGGAAGAAGAAGGAGAAGAAGAAGAAACGGAAGAGGACGAATGATAATAATAAGAAGAAAAATGAGAAGAAGCAGGAGGAGGAAGAGAAGAAGGAGCAAAAGAAGAGAGAGCGAGACGGAGGAGGATACTGAGCAGATAAGATAGGGAGAATTTAGAGAGAGGAGGAGTAGGGGGTGAGATGGGGGAGTAGGTAGATATTTGGAACATGGATACGAAGTGGATAATGAGGGAAAAGCAGGATGATGATGATGATGATGATGGTGATGATGGTGATGATGGTGATGATGATAACCTTGATGGTGACGGTGAAAATGAAGATGGTGATGATAATGATGATGGTAATGATGATGACGATGATGAAGATGATGGTGATGATGATGATGATAATGAATTTTATGATTACGATAATGATGATAATGATGATGATGATGATGATGATGACGTTGATGATTACGATGATAACGATGATGATGATGACGATGATACTGGTGTTGGTGGATGATGATGATGATAATGACGATAATGTCGATAATGATGATGATAATAAAGAAAAGAAAGTAGTAAGATGGAGAAAGGAAGCATAAACAAGGAATAGCCATTGAGTGAGAGGAAATATAGAAATGAAACACTTTTGGAGGCATGATTATTGTAAACGATTACAAAACTTTGCTAATCATGATTATCCACAATACCTATCCTATTCACTATACGAGGGGTGTATTGAGAAAAACGGGGATAGGAAATCAACAAAAAACAAACAAACTATAAATTGCATATCATCCCAATATAGTTATCGTCGCAAAGGGCATGATGTGTTAAAGATGGCAGTACGTCATAGTTGAATGGAATGATAGATGGAGGTATACGAGAGGTGGTGGCAAAGAATAAAAAGGGGGCGATAATTCATTTATACGTCCAAATGGTAATGGCCCAAAGAAAAGTGACGTAGAATCAGGAAAACAAGTCTCCAGACTAACAATGAAGAAGCCATGAGCTTGGCCTCACATGATCAATAGACCTTACACTACGGTTGCCATGGAAACCACACATCATTCACCCTCTTGCACATGTTCTTCTTTTTTTCGCGATCTCGTGAATATTACAGGCGAAAAAAGAAACTCCTCGCCTATTTTTCTTTCATTGTCGACTTGAGGATACCATAAATAGTGGAAACCCGCGTGACACATGGCGATTGTGTTAGCAATAATTCACCGTCTGCAAAATGAAATGGCGGATTTCTTGGCGCGACGTCATTCGTCTTCAACTCATCATCTGCGAATGCAATCAGGCAATCTTCTTGAACGCTCTTAAAGACATCGGGAAAGAAACCAGACGAACTCTCTGCAGCCAGCGACAACCCCGGTCAGATCTGGTGATTTATCGCAGGGTACTCCGCCAGCACGCCAACCGGCACCACTCGACAACCCACCGCCAAGGCAAGGGATGTATACTTCTATTGATCTGACTTTGGCGTAGATTTTTTTTTTCAGTCTGCCAATGATGCATAGTCATCTATCCTCCTCCGCCTTTTAAAGCATCGTCTAATTTTACCGATGCAAACCTTAGATGGAAGTATTTATGAATGTAAGATTGAGGACAGCTTAAAAAAAAGGCACGTTCCAATCAACTGCAACTTGCGATCAATTGCAACTTTTGAACAACACCCCCTACGGGTATTTGTTTCAAGTAAGGTTGAGGATAGTTCTCGGAGCTTAGGCTATTTGTTGTTTTGTTGTTTGTTGTTTTAACGGATTAATGCTGGATTTTAAGACAACTTTAGGCAGGAAAAAGTGGTTGTAAAGGGGCTAAAATTGATGGATGCATTTTTGCACCGAGGCTAATATGTACAAGAAGCAATCAACCTCAATATCCATGACAACGTTATTACGTAACATCAAGGCGAGATGTAAGAGCTTCGCAAGAAGCTAAATAGCATCTTGTTCTTGGAGAGAGAAAACAAGAGGAGGCCATTCATGGCTATTTGTGGAGATATGCGAGAAGAATACGATAGATAGACGAGACACGAGGGGTTTGTGCATCTTAACACGGTCTTAACCTCGTGTTTTTTTTTTTTTTATCAAAACGAGCGAAGCCACGCCGCTGCATTGAAGAACTCACCCACACGCTCACGCACAATCGCTAGCGCACACTCCATCCTCTCTCCCTCCCCGCGATGTTATTTGATGGGAGTACGGTATTTCAGTACTAATGATCGCCAAGGAACTCTGCCGAGGCAATCTCAAGCCTTTTTTTTCTACTCTGGCATGACTCCGCTTGTTTGAAGTCTCGATTTTTCCTCGGTAATCTTCTGTTTGTCGAGCTATAATTCCCCAGAGCTGCAAGCTTCCACGTCGGGGTGAGCTCGTGTCGTAGCCACTTTTCCAGTGATCAACCTCAGTTCTTTCATCATACAGGAGTCATTCACTTTATCAATTAAATTGACTTTGCTGGTTTTTCTACTCAAACTACCTTTCATTTCGTGTGCCTTAATTCTTTCGTGCCCCTCATTAGATGATCTTCTCGGGTTTCCGATTACGATGATCTGATTAAACTAAATTGATGAACAAGAATTTCAGACAGGAATTTATCGCCATTAGAGGACCATAGTAATTACCAGGGAGATGTATATCTTGACAATTGTATAAACTACAACGACGTTACACTTGATTAGAATGTCCGATTATGATGATCTGAATAAACTAAATTGATTAACTGTTTGTCATCGGGGCAGGAATTCACCGCCATTAGAGGACCATAAGAATAACCAGCGAAAGGAATAGCTACAGCGACGTTACACTTGGTTCTTAAAAGGAATAAAGTTTCACTCTCAGAGGACACAGAGTTGGAACTCTCTTAACACATAGAATACTGAATTCTCTAATTCCCATAGAAATTGTGAAGGGACTACCAGGTTCCAGTAGTCAAAGGATTAATCCTCTCACCTGGTGTTTCAGCCATTTACTCCGTCCATCAGAAAAGGTCTGCGACCGGAGTTCATGATATGAATACATTAAATAGATGACTTCTGTACTTAAAGCCACGCCATCAACACACCCCTGATGCGATCAAGCAGTACGTTGTTTGTCAAACTCCCAGGCTCGGTGCATGCCCCCCTTAACCCGATCCGCCTCTTGGGGAGGATAACTACGCTAACTGATTTCCAAAGCCGTGCTTAAGAAGTGTAAAAGCATCTCAAGCATCCAACGCGTCAATTTGGAAGTTGGTACTTGGCCGAGTTATTTTTTTCTTCTTCTCCCCAGTCTTCACCTCTCCAGCCTTCATTTCGCCATCTTTCATATATCCATCTTATTCTGGAATACTTTCGGATTATCATCATCATCACATCCGCATTTACATCACTCGTGTAACGCGCATATAATTATCATCCCCCATTAAGCGTCAACACACCGCTTCCTTGACCATACCAATGCTCAACATCATCCCAAACATCTCTAAAACCATTGAGCAATAGGTCAGAGTACTTTATCTTAAAAACTGACAGAAAAATTGGATTGATATTCACCCCTTCTATTTATTCCATACAAATAGTCGTAATATCTTTGGTGTCATTAGAGATCAAATCGAGCGCGGCGGATGGTGGCTTTACCCCTTGGAGAAATCTCGCCTTTGCCTTGAACCAATCCACAAACATGATATAGCAATTTCTATACACTCACTTCTTCTTTATTATCTCACGCCATTGGCTGGATTTTGATGATCTGACAAAGGGAAATAGAAGGAATTATAAGTCGGATTTCGGCGCCGGTCGTGAATAGTTACATTTTTATATGCTTTTTATGGCTGGTATTTTCATATTACAAGCGACGGTGGATATACTGATTGATAATATCTGTATAAATATGAGACGAAAACGGGATGTACCCACGCGCCTCAGATGACATAAAGTTGATTATATACGGATTATTCACTCTTGGTAAGTTCATTAATCCTTAATCCATTGACTGCTGAATGTTGTAATTCCCGTAGACTTTGTGCATGGGTTACCCGGTTTGAGTTGTGAATGGGTTAACGAAATACATAAAAACTTCTTCTCCGCATATAATGTATGTCTTTATTGAGTAAAGGATGTTCTCACATTTTCGTTAGATTAAAACCAAAAAGCAGTTTTGTGACATTTCATACAATGCAGGAAACACCAATTGGATAAACGAGATACCTTTTTTAGACAAAAGTTTTGTTAGGTGTGTATAGAGGCTCTTTTGAGACAGTTTGGAATAAAGTACGAACTGGGCGGGCGAACCTGTGAGGATAAATTAACTTTACATTAAAAATGCACATTTCAAAAACAAAATCCAATACACTTCTAGGGAAAAAATTGATATGGAAAGAAAGATTTGTTTCCAAAGTAAATAAGCATTGGTCATTCTTAACAATGTATATCGTTGAGGAAGAATCAAGTAAAAGGCCTTGATGCTGATTGGTCAATGCAGGCTAGGTCAATGCAATTATAGGTATCTACGGTAGATCGTAAGTCATTGACTAATGATAGTGTCCGCGCTGTGTATGCATTCTCAAGAAAGTGATTACACAATGGTTGTGTTTCATAAGTAATGTTCGTAGAGCTTCGCATGACTCTATTACCTACGACTGGTGATCCTTTCTAAGGTGCTACCACGCAGAGGGGTTATCATTGAGTTCACGGCTGTGTTTCATTGTTGTGCGTAGATTAACGCATGACTCTATATGACAGGTGACCCTTTCTCAGGTACTACCACAGACATAGGGGTTTTCATTGAGTGAAGGAAAGGGTTGCCAGTCGTTCGTAGAGTCTTGAGTACCTCTACGAATAGCTTCAATAATGAAACGTAACTCAAGTCAGTGTTTCACAAAGTTACGAAAGACTTTAAGAACGGTGAAAATTCGTCTCATCAATCATAAAGCACAAGATCTGATACCAGTCTTAAAGTATTTCTTAACTAGGTGATTCACGGCCCACTGTTGTGTTTCATAAAGCTGTTCATATAGGTACACATGAATGTATTGCCCACGACTGGTGACCCTTTCTCGGGTGCGATTCGGCGCCAGGGGTAATCATTGAGTGCAGGGAAAGGTCGTCAGTCGTTCGTATAGTCTTTAATACTATTACGAACAGCTTAATGAAACATAACTCAGGTCGGTGTTTCACCAAGTTACGAAAGACTTTAAAAACGACTATCATTGACTAACGATAGTCTCCGCGCTGTGTGGATTATCGAGATGGTGATTACACAAGGGTTGTATTTTATAAAGCTGTTCGTAGAGCTATGTATGACTCTATTACCTACGACTGGTGACCCTTTCTCATTGGTGTAAGAAATGGTCACAGTCGTAAGTCATAAGTATCTCTATTAGTATCACTGTGCTGAATTCTCGTCACATCAATTGATCACAATAACGAATTTCTTAAAAACATTCTTAAAGTTGTTCTTAAAGTCTTCCGAAAGACTATACAGCTATTCGTAGAGCTTCGCAGGAATCTTATCACCCACGACTGGTCACCCCTACTCGGGTGCAACAACTCAGACAAAGGGGTTATCATTGATTGTAGGAAAGGTTAGCAGTAGTGCGTAGAGTCGTGGGTAGTTCAAAGACCTAGCTAAACACATCGTGAAACAATGAAACACCATTTATTATTTCACCAAGTTGTTCTTACAAATTGAGAACAACTTTAAGAAAGATTGGATAATAACATGCTATTTTTCACATTGTTACGGACAACGAATAAAAGATTAAGCGCTGTGGTGTATTCTAAGTCAATGGTGTATAGGTAAGATATGGACTTTCTCTTCGATGCTGGCTTTATAAGTTAGATCAAAAAGATGAACTAGTTTTTTTATTTATGCTTTAAAAATCAGCGTAAAAATTTGTTTGCTTTACGAAGGTCTATGAAAACTCTAATTTCTCCTCACTCTCACTCCCTCTATGTCTCTTTCTCTTTCTCCCTTTCTTTCTGTATTTAATGAATAGGTGTATGATACATTTTAAATTATATTGACTCAACATATCTTCCACTTTTTCCACTGACATTAAAAGACAAACGAATCTGAACGTAGTCCTGAATAGATCGACATTCCAATGTAGATCTAATTTAGACCAGCATTATCTCGCAACAGAGCAAAATTCAAAGATTTGAGTAAAGATTGCAAATGTATTATGTTACCTTTAACATGCTTCTCTGCCGCTTTATGTTTACTAGTCGTCTGAAAATTAGTAAGATAGCAGAAAATTACAATCATCTCCAAAAGGGTATTATTATTGAGGGCCATGATCGAACGGTAAACAGAACAATATCTATTTCACAAGACGTATATCCTATTTTCAGATTGTCTACCTGACTCGGTGTGTTCCTGTCCCAGTAAAAAAAAAAAAAAAAAAAAAAGGGGGGGGGAACGCTATTTGTAATATACTTTAATACGGCACGAAACTGCACTATATGCAATATTACTTCT
>BQKZ01000240.1:117883-129461 GCA_036244855.1 Temnopleurus reevesii
GGTACAACGAGTTATCTTTCTTGGAAATGTGAGTGGTCCTGAAAAGGACCTACCCACTCTCGACGTTTCGATGAGCATGTTATTCTCATCATTCTTCCACGAATGAAACCTGGTTGTTTTGATTCAGAACAACCTCTGAATGGAGAGATAGAGAGAGAGAGAGAGAGAGAGAGAGAGAGGAGTAGATAAACAGCGAGTCATAGTGCCTGCTTTTCGATCATGCCAAACTAGAATTTTCAAGAAATATCTTCTTTTTCCATTCCCCCTCTTTGCTAGTAAATTTCTCGAGAAAGGGGTAATCGAGAATTGGGTTTTGGTGGCGTTATAGCTGCTTTCTTATTAAATCAACGTCAAAGATTTATAGATCGGCCAATGATGAGGGCAATATCAACGGTAATCCCATGAGAAAGAATTGAGCTATGCCGACACCCAAATCCCCGGTCACATAGAGGCCCGGAAGCAACACGATTCAACGCGACTCTTTGTTCATTCACAGTTATCTGCCTCAGAACAATGGGTCGTGTTTAATCGTACTGCTTCCGGGGCCCTATGTGACCGGGGCTTAAGACTGTAACACGTTCACGTCAAACCACTTGGGGTTTCGTGTTACCTAGCACTCATACTCACTATTGCCCTATCTGCATCTGGTGTTTGCGTTAGGTTTGACAAAGTCTTGTAATGGGATATTACCCAGTCCTTTCACCATTTTGTACATCATACATATAATCATCGTTTTGTTCTCCTGTACTTCTGTCTATCTCTAATGGTGATGTCATACATTGACGTTTTGGCTAGCGTCTAGAGGCCTTGCGTCTGGCCGTACTTGCGTCTAGCAGTCCCTGTGTCTGGTAGTATTTGCGTATAGCAGTACTTGCATCTAGCAGTCCCTGCGTCTGGCAGTACTTGCGTTTGTAAGTACTTGTGTCTGGTCGTACTTGCGTCAGGCAGTACATGCGTCTGACAGTACTTGCGTCTAGCAGTCTTTGCGTCTGGCAGTACTTGCCTCTAAGAGTACTTGCGTCAGATTTTCTTGCGCCTGGCAGTACTTCCGTCAGTCAATCCTGCGTCTGTCATTCCCTGCGTCTGGCTGACATATCAACAATAAAAAAACGTCGGGCTGCACTGTACCTTTTAAATAACTTACATGTATAGGATATTGACACATCGTGTTAAACGTATCTATAACGTATAGATAATGAAGATTTTTTCAACGAAAGCTCAGCGAAAGTTGGGCATTCGCAACTTAATTGTTATGATCATCATTATCAGTTTTTATTGATATCCTTATTATCATTATTAGTAGTAGTATCATGATTACTATTATTAGTGTTATTATTATTATTGTTATTATTATTATCATTATTATCATCATCATTTAGCATTTCAAATTAATAAACAAAATTCAAGATATACAACATGGACATATCAAATTCGATATCCCCTGTTGTATCGTAGCTGGCCTGACTGGAAGAAAAATATTTATAATACTTCAAGTTACTCTATTGCCTTTCCCTCCGGCTACAGGAAGTAACTAGGGGAAACATTATGTAACAAGATTAGTAAGATATTGAAGACAAAGCATCATAATCAAGTAAAAAGAGGAGATTAGCAAAATGCATGGTTGAATATGGTAAATCGGGGAGAAATGTTAATTCAGATACGAATGGAGGCTACGTATTTTGGAATATTTACCCAAATTTTCATAGACAGTCAAATTGAAAAAAAATAAAAACATGTAATGAATAAATACGAGATGTGCCGACGATACTATAAGCTTATACTTAAGTGTCTTATGGTTCGCTGGTGGCATCGTATCAATAACCGAGCAAAATGGCGCCTTTAAACATTATAAATGCTCCAGGTATTTTTTACTGCATGCGGAAGCGTTACGTCAGAAACACGTCCAGTAAAGTTTTTGATCGTCCGGAGCACGTAAAGGACGTACATGGATAACACATGTAAACGTTTGTCAATGATAGCGCAAATGAATTTGCGGGACGTATGGGCCATTAGCTACGTGTTTTTGTCAAAGTCGTTTTACGCTTGCTGAAAACCTTCGGACGACCTCGCCGTACGACGACGTAATACACGTGATTGACGTATGCTAAACTTACGCATTAAGTACGCCGGCGTCTTTGTTTGGCTAACCATGATCTTGTACATGTATGCTCGGACATACGCGAGCTTAAACATCAAACTGTGACATCACCATAATCCCTATCAGATCACTGTGCTATGGACATTCCGAAATAAGAGATACCGACTTATAGATTTCAATAAAAGACGCACTAAAGGTGTTAACGCAAATCGGCTGCAAAAGCACCGTACTTGAACATACACACAGCTGCCATGCACGCATCTATACCCATTTATCCGTATTTCCCAAGGAACCCTCACTGCATGCTATGCACATAAAGTGTAGATTACCCTTGACGTTATTGTATACATTCCTGGATTGTAACTCACTATTTTTATGATATGTCTTCTGGCATATTTCGATGCGTTTCCACGCACAGTGATTGTAACTTACATGGCGGAATGCCTACTGGATATGTACGCGGAAGCGCCGAAGGGCGTTCGGGATGAATGAAAATGCGGGCGGTGAGAACTATGTCGAGATTGACATGTACTCCGGTATTTAGACGCTTTCTGCGGGATCTACTTTCGCTGATTGCACGAGTGGTCTCAGATTAAAACTGAACGAGGGATGATATTGACGGTAGTGGATGGGAATCGACATGATACGCCATAAAAATCTACCGCTTTATATTCATGAGCACACAAGAGCATCTCGTTTTTAGTGCCAATCTATTTTTTGGTCAGTAGATAAGGAACTTACGTTGCGTCTTGTATAAGGGACAAATGTGTGGTTGCCCTCAACCGTCCAACCCTCTAAAAATGGCCCGACATGAACTATTATGTTAAATATATAGTGAAAAATCATTATCCGGGTTTTTTTTTTCTTCTTCAATTTAACTCCCTTCGATTATTAACATGAAAAAAAGAACCATAAATAAATTTATTAAAGATAAAAACAGCTTCACCCTATCAGAGATCATTCTCCCCAGAAAACAGCATTCCGGGGCAACCAAACAATATGTTTTGATAAAGAAAATATAACAAAGATAGGCTCGATGTAAAATGCGGCAATGCCAATTTTCTTTAAGAATCATGAATATGTAAAATTTGTCAATTCAAATTTGTAATTTTGAACATTGCTGAGCTCTTACATGAACTTACCCTTAATATTCATTAAAGTTCGTGGAATGGTTTTTAAAGCCCAAGTAAAGTTTTGGTAAAAGCGAATATTTTTATCGCCAGATTTTGTCTTAAAATCTTTATGAAATAAAATTAGTATATAAACACATTGCACAAAAGATCTTGCGAAAAATGAACGAGTTTGGGAAAAACCTATAACCCAAAATGTGCAATTTTTTAGTGTCGTGCCTCACGACACTAATTCAATATTTTCTTTTTTGATAAAGGACAACTTATCATGCTCAGAATTGGATGACAAATTCAGAATTTAATTGTTATGTATATCTCTATATCATTCAATTGTCAAATCTCGGATATAACTTTGTATATGCCCGATAACAAGCAAAATAATGTTATAACCAAGAGAGGACGTTGAATATGATTTAACGGTCAAATTCAAATTTTCGAAAGAATCATTTCGTTAAAACGTATGCTATGGCATTAAAATGTCTATAAGAATCACATGTCATGATAAACATTAAAAAAAATATTCACGTTTCGTCATCTTTACCAAAACTATACTTGGGCCGTAAAGCCCCCTCACACCTCTGCGATTTGAGGCTCACGAAGGATGACGAATTGAAAAAATGCGGAATCTCATATGTACAGCGTGAAGGCGAGTGGGTACAAATCGTATTCTCGTCCGAAAGAATGCGCCTGGGCGAGTTGAACAAGTTGCCTTTGTGATGCACGTATAAGCTTCCGCATTTCTCCGTTTCGTCAGCCTTTGTCCGCCTCAATTCACATCGGGGTGTCTGTGTGTGTGTGTGTGTGTGGGGGGGGGGGTTAAAATAACACGTAGAAAATGCCTATCAAGAAGGTCTTAAATGAGATATGAATATTCAAATCTTGGATTATATGTAAAGCCGTATACGTTTGTGACCTCGAATATAAGATAGTCCTACACGGAGTGAAGATCATGGATGAATAAAAGAAATGTGGTTAAAATATTCAGGAAGAGGAAATAATTGAACAATTCCTTCCACCTGCTCTTCTTCCGGTCGTACCGAATGAATCTTCCCAAATCAAGATACAACTGGTTTCTTGTTCCTTTTTAATTAGATATGTTGATTTGAAGGGTACATGTGTTGTTCGAAAATGCAGCGTGTTAAGACACAAGTAAGATTCACACGTTTTGGATGTTGCTGCCAAGTTGCAATTGATCGCAAATCGACTGCAAATCTGTTGCAAATTGGAACGCGAATTTTCATTCGCCCATGTACTGTCCGAGCTTTTGACAAGACGCATACATGTATAAAACAAAGATTTTGCCGATCAACTGACATTGATCGAAGTTTTGTAGCAACCCCCCCCCCCCCCTAGATCCAAGATCCAAAACCCAAAGGTTTCAGAAACTGCAACAGTCTGTATAGACATTTAAAACATAAAGTTGCTCTCAGTTTAGACGGTCGTAGTTTCGAAACTATGTAGAAACCGTAATGTTTGGAAACCACGATTTAGTTCCTAAAATAATGAACAATTCTATCAAGATCATCTGTGGAACACTAGATTCACATACAAATCTGCAGGATGCATTTTTTTTCTCGAAACTGTCGCTTCCAGCGCATTGCTTTCCAATTTAAGCATTTATGATACCTTTCACATGAATTATGGTTAAATGACCCATGGGCTTTAACGAGATCACAATTTTTACTCGAAAAATATAAAATGTTTATATGCTTCCTCTTCCTCTTGCCTGTTTGACGTATGAAAATAGGTACTTTTCCATTAAAAATCGGTTGCCCAAGTTTTCGAGAATAGCCACAAATCAGCAGAGAGATAAACCCAATACAACGTAAATTTATCTAAGGAACTAAGTTCAATCCGTTTGCCCTCCTCTTTTAAGGCTCTCTAAAGTTTGCAAGTTTTAGTATGACTGTCTTTTCCTGGGCAAATTATCTTTAAAGTTAATGTGAGAAGAGTTACCGGCATATCCAAATTCCAGAAAAATCTTCGATCGAGATGTTCTCACCATAGCAGTTTAATAAAATTCAAGAAGACTCGTTTTAAATCACTCATGTAATCTTATCTGCAGTTCGAATACTATATTCAGAAATGTTTGCTTTGTATCATATCTCGGACACCTTCATACATATAACAGGGGTGGCGGTAGGGGCGGGCGTCCCCGTAAATAGATGAAAAGTGTGCAAAAGTAATACAAAGGGGGGGGGGGGTGGAAGCGTGTGCGCCCCGTAAAAAATGATGACCGCTCCTCCTTTAAGTACAATTTTTGCTACGCCCCCCGATAATTACATCAACCTGTTTCAATATTAATTGCGTTTGACTCGATTCATCGGAATTAGATAATCCCTCTGATGCATGCAATAATATTTCCACATCGAAAGGCTGAATCATTGCTCTTTTCGAAATACTGGGTCATAATATTTTGAATGATGCATCCAGCACAGAGCTAGGGCACTGATGGATGTACGTTGTTTGTATGCTGGTCCCCTGGCTAAGAACTTTGCGGAGGAATATGCCAGTTGAAATAGTGCATTTTGTGATGCCGGAGGCGAGATTAATTTGAACACATACTCAGAGCTCAGTTAGGAATTGACAAGCACCCTATTCATATCCGTACTCTGATGCTGTCTTGGGAGAATAATGTCAGCTTTAGTACTGGGGTTAGAAATTCCCGTCACGCGCCAAGCGTTATGGTTTAAAGGCAATGACTAGCATTGCCGACAATAAAATTGATAAATGATAAAGATAAAATTAAACTGATTCAGCCAGTGCTATATTTATGACTCTAAAACTTTGGCTAAAATAGGACTTGCCCGATTTTGTTCACTGGTCGTGTATATCAAGATAGAAGCGATTTAACATTGGCAATTCATTATTGTGCGGCCTTTAATGATTACCTCTCTACTGCATATATCAGTATGCACTGGTTCACCTCTGCGGGGAGGTTCGGTGATTAGAGCGTGCTAGTTTTGATCGCCTAAGCCACGTGCTTTTTGAGAGGTGATCCGTGTTGTCTTTTTTTTCTCATTTGGGATTATGAATGATTATCGTATCCAGAAATATTTTCAGATCTCAAAAGAGGATCACATAATTGATCGTTCGAGATGATTTGGCATAGGTCTTTGAATATTACCTTTACCGCTGTAAACGCAATCGAATATCCTTTCACGAGCCAATTCTAGTGCTGGGAAATTATGTCGCTGTCTTTAAACAGAGAGATTAGTTGCTTTCAGGTCCCATTATGGCGTATATTTTGAAGTGAGAGGAAGTGACTAAGATCAAACTCCTGTGATCACTTGGAGAGTTAGATATCAACTTAGGGGCTGTTGTTCAAAATCAACTGCAAATCAATTGCAACTTTGAAGATTGTAACGCGTATTTGCATTCGCGCGCGGAATGCACATTTAACAAGACGCGCATGAAACAATGATCTTGATTGGCGCGTTCCGATCAACTGCAACTTGCGATTAATTGCAACTTTTGAGCAACAGCCCCAAAGTGTCAAAAATCCCGTTCCACACGGGGCATTATTTTCAAGAGATGAATTACCGCGGTAATCCCCTTCTCATTTCCTTACACGCGTTATTTCTGACGGTATGATACCGCGTTAAAAATTGCGCCCTGCATTGCATTCCTCTCGGTGAATGTAGGCCACTGTAATAATGTTGTGAAAAATACACCACATATCCCTCCTATAGGATAATTTTTTGTAACACGATGTAAACTATTTAATCCATAAAATAAAGTGGGTCATGGAGAATAGAGCCGTACGACGTGTAACTGTGCGGACACAACAACCACAAGCCGGTTTCGATTTGAATAGCATTACAAAGGAGCATTGAATTTGCGTTCGACTTAATTTTTCGGAAATAGTTTATATCGTTTTTTTTATCATAATTTGTTAGATAAGTCTTTGCGTCAGGAGGATTTTGCTTACTGAATGAAACATTTATCCCCAAAGTTTATAAGCACAAACGTCTGAACGATGATGGACGACCAAGAAGCGGTGTGATTGCGAGGACATTACTTTAATGTTGTATGGTGTGGGCTTGAAGTTAATTAAGAAATGTGGACTTATCAATGAATCATGTTTTATGCACACCTGATCCTCATTGCGACACGAGTTAAAACCGAAGATAAACGAGCACATACCAATACGTCATCCTTTTTTATCATCTTACCCTCTCTTCCATGAAAAGAAATATAAAAGATTAAAAAATACTCTACATGAAATTGTTTCGTCAATTTGACTACCGCGACCTCCATTTCTTTTCGTTATGGCTCTCTTTTGTTTATCCTTCTCTCCCTACATTTTTCCAGTCTTTTCGTATTCTTTGTTTTTCTATATTTTCCGTTATATTCATCTCTTAATCTCGTTCCCTCTCTTTCTAATTCTCTCTCCCTTGATCTATTGTTAACACTTTTTATCGCCTTACACGCACTCGCACACTTACACACAAAACAAGCACTCACATACACACACATCAACACACATACATACACACACACATACACACTCACACCGACCAGGTACCACTAAACCAGATTTTGATGGGCCGTGGGTTGCAGCCCCCACCTTTCTGAGTGTTTTAAATGTCAGTACACCCCCACACATACACACACTGTCTTTTCTACCCCTCCCCTCCTTTCTGCCCCTCAGTTTACTTTGCTGTTTCTGTCTATATCTCGTGATCTATTTCTGTCCACTTCTTTCTGATCTTTTCTCTAGTTTACATCTTTCTTTCTCTCCCCCTCACTCTCCCCATCTCTCTCTCTCTCTCTCTCTCTCTCCCTCTTTCTCTTTCTCTATCTCTATAACTATTTTTCCCTTCTTGTTCTATATCTCTCTACTCTCATTCGGTCCATCTTGCGACAAAGACCCAAAAACACACCGGCAGGTGTTCTGGTAAGGCTCAAGTACTTAATAAATCGTCAAGTTACCACTCACACAGCAACCTCTCAATCTTAACTAGTCTTGCGCCCAATCAGTCACGAGTTTTAGTTTTCTAATTAGCCATCGTGCATACTTCAGGGCAATTCCACGCTAAATGAGCCCATATTCAGACAAAAAATTTTAAAGTTCAAGCAAGAACTGTAAGAAAACAAGTGATGGAAGAGCATATCAAACCTTGCAAACATGGCAAAAGGAAGACTAGATTAAAGTTCTTCAATATCCACTGATTTTTTGTTGAATCTCTGAATCAGTATTCAGATATGCCTTTTAATGGGGTCGATAACGAAAGGACATTATGGCGTCCTTCCGTAACTGGGGAATTGCTTTTCGTCTCTTTCTATCAGTTTTTTTTTTTTTGCTGTTTGTTTTTTTTTTGCTTTGGCAACCATATATATATTTTTTCTAAATAGGCATGATATTTACCCACTAATGGATAACTTACTGACCATAATAACATGCACGCACTCAGAGTTTGAAGACCGGGGGATGGGGCTCGACCAACTTCGAAGAGATGACAAGGAAGAAAAATATATGTTTACATTACATCGACACCTCTCTCTGTGCTCATATTTGGTGCCCGCTCAGCATTTTTTGCGATTTTTTTTTTAATCTGAGTTGGGGGATTTGAGCCCTCAAAAGGCATAATCCCCACAGATTGCTCATGCATAGCTGGTCATAATCTATTTAACCAATGGTAGCATTTTTTTTTATGAATTTTGCTGCGATTGGTATAAGAATGCACATTTCCAATAGTGAAATGGCAAGGTAACTATATGGATAGCATGTAATGTTTGCTAAAATGTGATGAAGCTTGAAAATATTATACAATTGAAAAAAATAATGTGTGTTGACAATAGCATTATATATTTATTTATTGAGAAGCACTACGCCGGGATTATGGCATATTTTGGGGGCCAACATACTATTTGTGCAGGGCCACAAATGTACTTCAACAAACAAACACGTCATTAAATTGAAAACGATTTAAAGAGTCTGAGTAACACAACTCTGAATTCAAATTGATTTATCATCTGAAATAAGGAACAAATCTCTATATTTTTATATCTCTTTAGTCGCGATAATGTATTCATGGAAACTACTAATGTACTAATGTGCATTAACAAAATTTGTGATATGGATTTCGGAAAGAATCACGAATCAGTTCGATTAAACACGTATAATGGTATCAGAAATTCACCGCATAATAGCATTACTTAAGCAATGATTGAAATATATATATCCTTTTTGGTATTCGACCTCTCTCTCTCTGTTCCTCTCCTTCTCTCTATCTGTAAACTGTAACTGTTTTGTTTTGAATTTGCCAAATAAATAATAATAATAATAATAATAATAATAATAATAATAATATCTTTCTTCCTCTTTCCCCTCTATCTGCCTCTCGCTTTGTCTCTCTCCCTCTCTGTCTCTCCCTTTATCACCCTCTCCCTCTCCTCTCTTTCACCCCTCTCTCTTTCCTTTCTATATTCATTCCTAATCCTTTCTCTTTCCCATCTCTCTTTATCCCTCTCTCCCCTTCTCTCTCCCCTCTCTCTCTCTTTCTCTCTGTCTCTTTCTCTCTGCACCTCCCGCTATACACCATCCCTCTCCTCACACTCGTCACCCATCTATCGTACTTTTCTCTCTCTCTCTCTCTCCCTCTCCACCTCCCTCTCCCCTTCTCTCTTTCTAACTCTCTCTCTCTCTCTCTCTTTCTCTCTTCCTCTCACCATACACCATCCCTCTCCTTACACTCGTCACCCATCTGTGCTACTTCACGCGACTGATGCAGTCCGCGGTGCGTCACGTAACCACGGTAACGATTTTGATCGCCTGGCAAAATTCTNAGCTGATACGGTACAAACAAGGATTTCATATTTCACCTCTCTTACATGTATAGGCGTGTACAATGCATTTCTGTAGACTCGGCGTGCATGATATCATCCGGTCAGAGACTTCATGCTTTCGTCGATGAAGGACCTTATTACGTGGGTCTTACATTATCGATTAGTTCCTTTTGGCCCTATAGAGTATCACACTAGGCGCATCACTTGGCTAGAGATACCCCTCCCCGCACACAGTCACGCACACCCACTAACCCACACACAAGTAGTCACTGGCAGTACGGCGCTTCGCACCCAGTCACACGCACCCACACACACTCAAACACACACACACACACGCACTCACACAATCTCACTGACACGCACGCACGGTGCCTCGCACAGGAATGACTGCGGTGATGCTGTGTTATGTCATACAATGAAGATCGATTTAGGGATGTCCCGCCTATTTTTAAAGATGTAAGGCCGACTCACACCTTGATGTTTTAGCCTGCGTCGGCCCAGCGCTTTTGAAAACTGAAAACGATTCCGGAGCGCACAGTATACGCAGGTCATACGGTGGACTGACGTTCGGCGTAAGCTCCTGATTGCAAGTCAAACGTCAGTCCACTGTCTGATCAGCGTACATACCGTGCGCTCGGGGAGCGCTTTTAGTTTTTTTTAGGCCGACGCAGGCGAAAACGCAAAGGTGTGAGTCCGCCTTTACGTTTCGTTTTGTGGTGATGATTTCTCTGTCAGGGCTCCTTTCGGGGAGATATGGCGTGTGGTTGAAGTGACGAAATCGTTAAAACAAACAAGTGTTTCTGACTGTACCATAAAATGAAATGACAAGATTGAAGAAAAAACCCAGGAACATGAGGCAAACTCTTGTGTGAGATGCAATATCTTCAGCTATTAAACTAAAGCTATTTAATGAGAAATGTGAAATAGCAAAATTTCTTAAACGAATATTGGAGGCCAATGTCTATAAATTACATGTAGTTCTAAGAAATAAACCCAATGACGATCATAATTGCAATTTTATACCTGTATGATGTTGCATTCCTCTTTTTCCGCTGAGATTCTCCGTGGACGGTGTTCTTGATAACCGATAATGTTTGCATGACTATTTATTCAAACTTTTCGAATAAATATTACTATGATGACAGCAGAAAAAGAGGGGAAAATCGTTTGAATTGTGGCATTACATGGAGAAAATGTTTGCAGGAAATGAGTTGAGGTATAAAATGAAAATCTGCGCTCAATACTATGAAGCATTTTGATATATTCTGTTTGAATTTGTGAATTTATTCTTAAATTCCTTTTCATCATAAGAAGTTGCATTTAAAGAGGGGGTCTTTAGCTCAGTAAATGCTCTGTATTTTTTTTGAGCTATAAGAAAAAAATTACCGAGGAATGAGACTGAGGACTTTTATAGATATTTCCGCTGTTCACATCTTATTTTCATTTACTTGAATGTATTCCAGGCTCTTATACACATCTAGATGTGTATAAGAGACAGATTTCCCCCCATTATAATATGTTCCCTTACAGTGGCGGATCTACGGGGGGGGGGGGGGGG
>BQKZ01000240.1:143749-153999 GCA_036244855.1 Temnopleurus reevesii
GGGGGGGGGGGGTTCACAAATTCGTTATGCACAACTTTACGTTCGACTGGTATCAATCCTTGCGCTGAATGCGCGCACTATTATGAATTATTAGGCAAAAGAAGGGGTACCAGTCGAACGTAAATTCGCGCGTTAAGTCTTTCTTATCTTGGTGAAACATCGCCCTGTTATGCATAGATATACTACAGCAAAATTACTTCATGTTCCTATATAGATACAGACCGATTGTGAATATTCAAGATGACCTAGAGAACGCGAATAGTGACGTGGTAAGGTATATTCCGAGCGCTTGATGTGAAGCAGAATTGTTGTTTTTTCGGGTAATATGCACTGTGACCAGAAGGGACAATAGCCTGAGACAAAGTAAACAGCCCCTATTCAAGCATTTACAATAGCTAGATGGACATAAAAGATATCTGCATCCTTTTCATTCTGTGTAAAATCTTGAACAAAAGTCGCATCTGAGACTTTCTTTTGTGATCCATGAAGCTATTGTGAATACGTGAATGAAGTTGTTTACTTTGTCCCAGTCCTTTGTTTCTTCTTCTCACAGTGTTGGGTTGGAATTTAGTTTGCGCTTCTTTGGTTGAAATGGATTTCTAAAACTTTCAAATGTCAAATTTCTTAGTCTGTTTATTATTATCATTATGCAAGATTGTTTCCGCTGTGTGCTGAGATTTTCAAAGTTTGAGTTCATGTGTGGTGTTGGGATATGATAAAGGCTTTACTTTTATTCTTGATTTTGCAGGAAAACATGAGATGCAGTTCTTTAAAATATGGTCATAGATACCGTTGCGTTGGCTTACTGCATTATCTGAAATGAGCAGGCATTTCAAGAAATATGAGAGGGGTGTTTATTAGTGACGCCAAAATAATGCCCTGATCCGTTCCATGATTTTTTCTCCCCTGGGTATAGAGCTTTGTCATTTAGATAATTCCCAAAACGTTAACAGCATTGGGACGGGTGGAGTTAATTCATAGCTAGTGACTCGCTGTATAAATTAGGTTACTTTTACTTAACTCGTCTAAATTAATAAATGACAGGGTCAGTTAAGTACAACCAGCACGAAATTATATATTTCCGAAAAATAAAGCGGGCCATGGGACAATAGATCCGTACGTTATGTATTTAATTCAATTTTACGGCAATAGATTATATCATGTTAACTATATATTTCAGTCAAATTCCCCTATTACCAGTAGCAGATGACAGTATTAATATATAAGACTAGTTGAGAAGTTACAACCAGCTGACTACTCATCGAGTCATTTAGACTAATTTGTGTTTAATGTCATATCATTCTTGATCAGTCAGATGGATTCGTTTGGTTTGTCTCTTCATCTCAGAAGAAAATTGAATCTCATTTGATCTAATTCTGCTCCACAAATACTAAATCTGTTTTATTTGTCGAGATGTAATGGTTCTGATTCTAGCCTTTCAACTAGATGGTCGAAGTTTCAAATCCCAGCCTTCAGCAAAAATACATATCCACATCCTGCTGCACTTAAACTAGACAATGTGAATGGATACCTGTCAGAAAATATTTATTCCTCCAATTGGCATGTGCGCTGGACAGGTGTACATCAGGCTTAAGCGAGAATAACATAGTAATGCACAATCGACGACTTGAGCACTCTTCATGTATTGTTTTTATGATGATGATGATGAAAAGTTTTTACGCTTTAAATCAGCTTTGCTGCAACGCTTACTATTGATGAAATTGTGTTTAACACACAATCAGGTTTGAATACTCTCTGAACTAATGAAANACTTTTATTGTTAATTTTGCAGGAAAACGTGAGATGCGGTTCTTTGAAATATGCTCATAAAGTCATAGATACCGTTGCGTTGGCTTACTGCATTAGGTCCTACGGAACTTAAGCAAGAGGACGGAAGGGCTGATCAGAACATTTAATTTAGCTCTAACGTCCGTTCCACAAGTAGCGTTGTGTTGGTAAATACATTAAGCATTGCCAACGTTAGAAGAGGACGGTACAATTTTCACGCTGAACTAACCAGGCCATGAGAGACGTAAAATACGCCATCACACTAGCGTCTTGATGAGAACCTTATTCCTGGCGATGATCGTTCTGGAATAACGTTCCCAACCTTAGCGGCCCGCTAGATTTTCCCGCGCTTGAGAAATAACGTCCTGATCAGCCCTTCCGTCCTCTTGCTTATGCTCCGTATTATCTGCAATGAGCAGCCATTTCAAGAAATATGAGAGGGGTATTTATTTGTGACGCTAAAATAATGCCCCGATCCGTTCCATTAATCTTTCTCCCCTTGGAAGAGATTTGTCATTTAGATACGTTAGCAATGTTGGGTTGGGTGGAGTTAATTCATATTGACTGGCTATATGAATTCGGTCAATTTTACTTAACTCGCCAAGCTTACTCGTCAAAATGACTAAATGAAAGGGTCAGTTAAGTACAACTATCACGATATATTATATATATCCGTAAAATGAAGTGGGTCATGGGACAATAGATCCGTACGTTATGTATCTAATTCAATTTTACGGTGATAGATTTTATCATCTTAACTATATATTTCAGTCATATTCCCCTATTGCCAGTAGCGGATGACAGTATTCTATACATTTCTTACTAGAATTTAGTTAATATATAAGACTGGTTGAGAAGTTACAACCAGCTGACTACTCATCGAGTCATTCAGACTAGTTTGTGTTTGATATCACATCATTCTTGGTCAGTGAGATGGATTCGTTTGGTTAGTCACTTCATCTCAGAAGAAATTTGAATCTCATTTGATCTAACTCTGCTCCACAAATGCTAAATCTGTTTTAATTGTCGAGATGTAATGGTTCTGATTCTAGCCTTTCAACTAGAGGGTCGAAGGTTCAAATCCCAGCCTTCAGCAAAAATAAATATCCACATCCTGCTGCACTTAAACTAGACAATGTGAATGGGTACCTGTCAGGAATAGTTATTCCTCCAAATGGCATGTGCGCTGGACAGGTGTTCATCGGGCTTAAGCCAGAATAATAGTAATGCACAATCGACTTGAGCACTCTTCATCTATTATTTTTATGATGATGATGATGAAAAATTTTTACGCTTTAAATCAGCTTTGCTGCAACGCTTACTATTGATGAAATTGTGTTTAACACACAATCAGGTTTGAATACTCTCTGAACTAATGAAAAGTGATATTCTATCCAAACTGATTAGCCCCCCAAAATTGATTTAAATTGGCATAGATGACAATTGCATAAGAAATTGATAAAACAAATCTTTAATTTGAGGAACAGAACAGCTTCTGGGCCTAACCACCTTTGTCACTTGTTTACGTTCGTTCATTATGATTACTTTATTTTAACAAATCGCTTCCTTGATTTCCCAAGTGGCCCATTTCTCTNGTGGTGGTGGTGGTGATGATGGTGATGATGGGGATGATGATGATGATGATGATGATGATGGTGATTATGATGATGATGGTGATTATGATGATGATGCTAATGATGATGAAAAGAAGTATAAGTAGACAATAATTATGATAAGGAAAATTAAGGTGACGAGGACGAAAAAGAAGAATAGAAAGACGGCAAAGATAAGTATGATGACGACGATGAAGACGACGATGATTATAGTAATTATGATGATGATAATGATGATGATGATGATGTAGAGATAGAGAAAAAAGAAGAAGACGACGGTGGCGCCGACGAAGAAGAAGGAGAAGAAGAAGGAGAAGAAGAAGAAGAAGAAGAAGAAGAAGAACACTAGCAACAACAGGGGGAAGAAGAAGAAGAAGGAGATGATGATGATGATGATGATGATGGTGGTGGTGATGATGGTGGTGGCGATGGTGATGATGATGATGATGATGATGGTGGCGGTGGGGATGATGATGATGATGATGATGATGATGATGATGATAGTGATGTTGGGGATGATGATGATGATGATGATGATGGTGATGATGATGATGAAGAGGAAGAAGAACAAAAAGGGGAGGAAAGAAAAGAGGTAAAAATAGATGAAAATGATGATGAAAAGGAAGATCAACGGTCATGGTAGGGAATAAAAGAATTATGATGAATATTTATTATTCTATGTGGGTTATTTTCCTATGATGTGGCTTCACCAATCACGTGCCTTAAAGAAACTGTAAGAAGAAAAAAAAACAGTTTAAGATTTTGGCGATGATGATGATGATCATGAAAGCGGTAAAAAGGGTAAAACAAAACAACTAAAATGGCGAGTAACAGGCATATTTCGAGAAAAAAAATTATGTTTCATGAGCAACCGTGGCTACCATAACTATGTTCACAAAATTTCGATGAGTATATGGCTTCGAGCGATGTTTGCGCAACATAATACTGTATAAATAGCGCGTGAGTGAATGCGCATACGGTATCCGAAAATAGCATTGCAGTTTTGAAAAGCCGGATTTTTTTTACCGTTCTAAATGGACACTTTAATAATCGCCGTTTGGCGATTGAATATGATTTTTCGTCAATATTGATAATAGAATCCTTCCACTGACAATTGAAATGTTAACTTAGTTAGATAATGCGATTACTAAGAAGTAAACTATTGTGCGTCAAAAATTAAAATACTTAATTCAATCATATTTACCACTCTTTTTCTTATGAAATAGATAATTTTCCAAACCTCACATTTTTATATTCATAATGAAGAAAAAACAATACTTTATTGAATAGAAGTTCACATAAAGCATACATTATTTGTCTTGCAGTAAAATCTGGTTATGTAGGACATGTTTTTATCAGTTTCAATCAAAATTACAAGTAAAATTTCAAGTAAAATAGAATGTCCATAGAATTGTCATGAAATCATATCAAGTATGCGAAAATCATCAAGAAATATTTTTTGCTACAAATGCAAACATTCATGATACAAATACATTCATTGACAAGACAGCTGATATTTTGGAAAGTTAATGAATACTTCAAAGTGTTACAACAATTTGGTAAACCTTATTTTCATGAATCACTTAAGTCATTTTTGTATGCTTTGATATTGATTCAAAGCCGGAGTAGATTAGCATCTTAAGTTGTAAAGTGTATTCATAAAACGAAAGTGCCGTTTTAGCACCGGAAAGAGCTCGTATAAGAACTACGCTCCAAGTGTCACTTCTTACAATTATTATTCTATCTTAAAGAAGAACGAAACCCTGCATTTTATATTCTCTCAGTAGATGGAGAAAAATAAAATGAACCAACTGTGAAAATTTGAGCATAATCCGACGATCCATTCAAAAGTTATGAATTTACAAAGTTATAGTGAATGTCCCGTCATGGGAATCCTCGAGTCGGCAACGCCGACCAATTATTAGTCGTCTACGTTCAAATCTGTAACGTATTTGTGGACAGCTCTCCATTCATTCTGTACACAAAATTTAACAATTTCTTCTTTTTCAGAAAAGTGGTCAAAATTTTTCCTTTTCTCGTCAGTATTATAGGTGTTGGATAATTCTTCAAGTATTGTTAGAATAATAATGTTGAATAGTTATGGTATATTCAATCAAATTCCATAATTATAAAAAATCATGTACAAAATAAATGGAGAGTTGTCTGCATATCGTCATAGATTTGTTAAGCGTTGCCAATTCAAGGATCCCCATGACATGGGATAATTNAATCATTTGTCTTGCAGTAAAATCTGGTTATGTAGGACATGTTTTTATCAGTTTCAATCAAAATTACAAGTAAAATTTCAAGTGAAATAGAATGTCCATAGAATTGTCATGATATCATATTAAGTATGCAAACATCGTCAAGAAATATTTTGTGGCTACAAATGCAAACATTTATGATACAAATACATGTATTGACAAGAGAGTTGACATTTTGAACAGTTGAACATGCTATAAATACTTACAAGTTTTAAAACAATTTTCTACAAAAATATTTTCATGAATCACTTTAATCACATTATTTTTATGCTTTTATATTGAAGCAATGCCAACACTAGTAACATTGTTCAAGACATGTGTTGTTTAACACATTTCTCCATGTCGATAAATTCAGAGCCGGTTTTTGATAAACACTTTTAGTTTTAGAGTGTAAACATACACTCAAGTGCTTTTAACACCGGAAATTACTCGTATAGAAATTACACTAAAGTGCCAATTTCTTACAATTATTGTTCTATCTTAACTTTTTTCAATGCTATTCTAACTCTTAAAAGTGCTTAATTGTTCTCTAAGTGCAAAAAAAAATATATGCACCTTGTATGCAACCCATATCGAGGGTTTTCAGGTGCTAAAGTAAAACCTATGTTTTTTAAGGTGTAAACATTACTATCTAGAGTAGATGTGAACTTATTTCGTTTCTAAAATGACAATGAATCCCTTCAAAATATCCCCATAAATTAAGCTAATTATCCCAACCTTTTTGTCCCTTCTATCATTTCCCCTACCAACCCCTTTTTATGATACTGCAATCGATACGTGAGATGTGGGTTGTGCTGATATACGCACTGTCCACGATATTGACTATAACCCGCCTGACGTGTAGGGGACTTTCCGCATCATTGGGTGGTCAATACCCCGCCTCACCTCGGCTCAAAGACCCCGCGTGGTTTAATGATCCTCGCAGATATGTATACCAGAGTTCAACCTTAAAGGGGAAAACCCTTACCCTAATTATTGTAATAGTCATCTAATTAAACTGTTTTGTTTTATATATCGTTGGACAATATCTCTGAGTGAATGACTAAATGAGTTGATTTATAACGTAATCTACCGCTTTGATTTTATTTTGATGGCTTCACCTAGCCCGTGCCTTATCAAAGAGAGAGAGAGAGAGAGAGAGAGAGAGAATGCAGCTGGTAGTGATTTTTGTGTGCATGAGTTAATGCAAAGATTAGTCATGAAGTGTTGTAATACGCTACAACGATTTATAAAATATACAGTGTCTGTTTTTACACCTGGCCTATTAATGTTTGATTAATACAATGGTGTTTATGATAGATAGATAGATAGATAGATAGATAGATAAATGGTTTATTGAATAAAAATCATTGCAGCTAATAGCTGAATTGTGATTTAAATTTACAAAGTAAAACATAAATAATATACAACATTGATAAAAGGACATGCGAAGTATAAAAATGGTGAGAGGTACAAGGTAAATGGGAGCATGAAACGTAGATAAAAAAGGATACATACACACAACAGAAAGGCACACACACACATTCAAAAGGACATATAAGCGTACATCATTTCAGCCGTATTCACACCATTCACGTTACTACACAATCTACACCAATATCCCCTAACATCTTGTACACACACAGACGGACACACACACACACTCACAGACACACACACACACACACATACACACACCTTGTAAGACAGTAGCAAACAGTAGTGTCCTTTCTTAAACAAAGCGAATCGGACTGCACTGTTATGCGCTATGTATGGGGTATTTTATTTATCTATGGGAGTGTTCTTCAAAAGTTGCAAATATCGCAAGTTGCAGTTGATCGGAACGTGCCAATCGAAATCATTGTTTTTATGCGCGTCTTGTTAGAAGCGCATTTCGAGCGCGAACGAAAATGCGCTTTACAATTTGTGGTCAATTGCAACTGTTGAACAACATCCCCATGTAGGTTATTTTCCTATATGATGTGGCTTCACCAATCACGTGCCTTAAAGTAATTGAAACCACAGTAGAAAAAAAAACAGTTTAGGGCCTGATAACTTAGTATCAGCAGTACACTGGAAAAAAAAGTGTTGGAGAAGTACTCAACCCAACCAACTTTTTGCCTTTTATTTGCCAATCTGTTAGGCAATAATATTCAACTTACCCAGTGATTGAGCAATATGTTGGCAAACATTAAGTGTAGTTGACACTTAGCCTAATAATGCAAATTTTGCTTACAACAAATGGCAAAAAAAAACCAACAGTTGTTTTGGGTTCACTTTTTGCCAAGCACTTATTGCAGTGTATTGTCAAATCTTTTAGAATGTAAATGTGCATGATCAGATGATATTGTAAAAGAGCAAACATTGAAGCTAGAACTAACCCCTTTCTTGTGGTGAGTAGCCCCATGGATCTTGTTGATTGCGGTCTATACGGGAACGAAGATGCAATCAAATGATGCAATCCACTGCTCTCACAAGATGGGGTTCCCATGGCAGCCCCTCCTCACTGGACTGAGAGTTAGGAGTAGATGATGTAAAATTCTTTTTTTTTAACCAGGGGTTTTTACAGTTTGATTTATTTTCTTAAAGCTAACCGGGATGTTATATTTCAATTCCTCTTTGTCAGAAGTACTCTACTTACGTAAAATCGCAATTGTGGTATTTGGAAATTCCAATTCATGACGTAAAGGGGCATTGAAGCGTGATATAGTTCATTTTCTTGTGAATGTAAATCATGGATCTTGTTGATTGCGGTCTACCAAGAAGAACGAAGATAGATCAAATGATGCCATCCACTGCTCACACAAAATGGTGATTCCCATGGCAGCCCCTCCTCACTGGGCTGAGAGTTAGGAGTAAAAATATGCGCACATGTTTGTTTAAAACCAAAGGTTTTACAGTTTCATTGAATTTCGTAACAGTAAGCGGGATGTTATTTTTCAAATCCCCTTTGTCAGAAGTACTAACTTATGTAATAGTGCTATTGTAGTATTTGGAAATTCAAATTCATGACGTAAAGGGCTATTGAAGCGTGATATAGTTCATTTTCTCGTAATTGTAAATCATGGATCTTGTTGATTGCGGTCTACCAAGGAGAACGAAGATAGATCAAATGATGCAATCCGCTGCTCAGACTGGATGATGTTTCCATAGCAGCCCCTCCACACTGGGTGAAGAAAGAAGGGTGTATATTCTCTCAAACCTCACCTCACCTTACCTATCTCTTATATTTGGGATCCGTCGGGGCGCAGCAGAGGATCTCCTAACCACAGCTCTCCATTCATTGGGCAAAAATATTAAAAAAAAAACAAAAAAAACACCGGGGCAACTATATACGGTACCGACAATAAATTGATGATGTTTCCATCATCCTAATCATGCTGATCAAGCATCGTTCAGGTTCAATCTTGGACATCTTGGAAATAAGGGTTCCCATAAGTTTTTTTAAAGTAATAGTTGTGCCCACAAAATGTAGGTCATTTACCACAAGAGAAGACATGTAATATTTTAACATTATTTGATAATCTTTTGTAAAATTATCCAGAACACAATTTCCTGTTCCTTTGTATTGCTTTTCAAATCGGATCCAGATTACGTACTAATACGATTCTGACTTTCATCATCAAACTGTGACAAAGCTGTATTTGAAAATCTGAAAAAAAAATCATTTTAGCATTATACTTTATCTAGTGTTATGATTGTGCATTTGCAGAAATAGGGTGGATAAGTTAGTTCATTGAAAGCAATAAATTCGTAGGATTGCCTAGAAGTCAACGAAACACCAGTCGGAAATATACAGGGTTGTCACCGGGCCAATGCATGATTCGTTCAGTTTGCTAACGTCAAGCAAGCGTCTAACTGCCTACTTCTGCACACAACGACCGTATAATGAATTTAATTTACGCTACATCAAGCGTTTGCTTATGTAACTCCGTTTTTAGACTCTTGACTTATTGTCAAAATGTACTAATTTCTGTGGCAGTGTGCACGTACTATTTTATAGCTAGTCCCACGTGTGTCATTCCGTGTCCCCCTAGTTGATATGAATCCAAGGTTTGATAGGAATGTTAATCATCAGACATTATTGGTGAATGTGACTGAGGCGACACTGTGACTAGTCCAGTTGAGGACTGTGTGTTCTGATAGCACCCACCTATGCATGTTCTCTTACACTGAACGCACAGGGACTGTGTGGAGGCGCGATCAGAGGGGTATACAGATCAGAGGGCTATGTAAGGACTCTGTGGGCTATGTAAGGACTCTGTGGTTGAGTGCTTTGCAATCCCTGTGTGTTCAGTGTAATATGATATGCAGAGGTAGATGCTATCAGAACACGCAGTCCTCAACTGGACTACACTGTGACCTGAATGGACAGAGTTTTAACAGAGGATAATGATGATAGAAGTGGCAGAGTAAGGAGTAACGTAAGCGCAATTTGACAAATTGGGGCGGGGGGGATGGGGAACCTCTGCTCAAATCCCCCTTGATGAGCTGCTAAGAAGGAAAGTTCCCTACCATGTATTTCACACCAAAAAATTGTTGCGTCCCTTAGGAGCTGACTGGCAAAAGCAAAGGTTCCTCAGCTCAAACTTTGAGCCCCATCCAT
>BQKZ01000240.1:190338-218278 GCA_036244855.1 Temnopleurus reevesii
CCCCCCCCCTGTATATTGATTGACAAGCAATAAATAGTTCTACTACTACTACTACTACTACTACTATACTTCTACTACTTCGAATTCTACAACAACAACAGCAACATCAACAACAACTACTACTTCTACTACTACTACTACTACTACTACTACTACTACTTCTACTACTACTACTACTACTACTACTACTACTTCTACTACTACTACTACTACTACTACTACTACTACTACTACTACTACTCTTACTACTACTACTACTACTACTACTACTTATATTAGTACAACTACTATTATTATTATTATTAGTATTACTACTGAAACTACTACTACTACTACTACTATTCTTACTACTACTACTACTACTACTACTACTACTTCTACTAGTACAACTACTATTATTAGTAGTAGTATTGCTACTGCAACTACTACTACTACTACTACTATTACTCTTACTACTACTACTATTAATATTACTACTAATACTACCTCTTCGACTGCAACGATTCCTTCATGTACTACTACAAATGATAATACTAGGACTAATGACATGAATAAGGGTAATAGAAATAATAATAATACTTGTACTTATATAACTACTATGCATGATGATAATAAATAATGAAAAAAATATGAAGGAACCGAGCCGATTATACTCCCTAGAACCGACTGTGCATTATGTTGCAACTTGAAGGAATATAAACATTACTAGTACTCTTATTTCTATTTTTATTATTGTACGAATAATGTAATGATGAAACAGCCTGCAAATTTCCTTTTTATTCGACTTTCCATCTTATCTAATTACACCTTAAAATGGATACTTTGGTTGAAAAGGGATACGTAATATGCCTAATATTAGTATTTTCAGATGTGTCCAACAAATCGTCTGTAGTTTGTTGCCAATTTGATTAGCAGCTCATTCAAGCTGTAATATACTTTACTCCAGACAGGTATTTTCATAATTATGGGCGGGCCTCAATAGAATGCATGTTGATGTGCATTCGTAGACTATTGTCACTACTCTGTAGATTGAAAGGGTTCATTTTTTGCAGATTAATATCAGAGTTCATGACCTTCTAACTCCTCCCTTTCTCTCTCCCTCTGTCTCGCTATGTCTCTCTCATTCTTTCTATTTCTATCTTTGCTCCCCCTCAATCTTTCTCACTTTCTGCTCTCTCTCTCTCTTTGTGTCTCCCACTCTCTCTTCGTCTCTCCCACTCTCCATTTCCCTTCTATCCATCCCCCTCTCTATCTCTCTCCATCCCTCTTCTCCCCTCTCTCTCTGTCTCCCTCCCTCCCCGTCTCTCACCCTCTTTCTATCTATCTCCTCCCTCTCTCTCCCCCTCTCTTGTTTTCTCTCTCTCACCCTCTCTCTCTCTCTCTCCTTCTCTGTCTAGCTGTATGTATGTCTCTTTCTCTCTTTCTCTCTCATTCTCCATCTCCCTCCCTCCTCTCTAACCCTCCCTCCCATCTTTCCCTTACTCCCCCTCTCTCTCCAATCATCATCTCTCTCGCTCTCTTGGTATCTCTCTCCCTCCCTTTCTATCTCTCTCCCTCCTTTTCTATCTCTCTCCCTCTCTTCCTCCCTCTCTCGACCTCCCCTCTCTCTTTCCCCGTCTCTCCCCTCTACCTACCTGTCTATTGCATCAAACTGTCGTCATGGCAACCGCCGAAGCTTCACATTAGTGTTATTACCTCAGCGACAGTGGTTTATAGAATGTCTAATATAACCTCATGAATTTCCCTCTAATGAAACCGCAGCTTCAATATCATGCAGGAATGCAGTGTTTTGGGGCTCCATTATTTGACGAAATGTGTACGTCATTTTTTTTTGTTCTTTCATTTTGTGAAAAACACTTTCAAGAAAAATAGAAAGCTGTTTTCAGCCCATAGTACTTTTTTAGAGTGCATTTTGACCATAAAAGGCTGGGAAACATGCTGTCCATGCAATTACAGGCGGTGAAATATAATCAAGCATTTATTAGAATTAAGTGCTGATTTGCACTCACAACAGTACCAGACAAAATGGCCCCTCCCTTTCCGGGCTGAGCTTCCGGGCTCATCAACAATATATATTGCAATATGTACAAAATACTTATATGTGACATTCAGCAATAAAAATAATGGGGAAAATGTTATCTACGGTAACTCGTAACTTAATATGCCAATTGTATGAATTCTTTTACAAAAACGTTGATTTGACAACCCGAAACCTTGCTCGAGGCTTGCCCGACATCGCAACATGTGATGTATGCCAGCTGTATTCCAAGTATTTCGATTCAATTATTACTTACCAACATGATATGATCTATTTCTGTAAAATTAAGTCGAACATCAATTCAATGGTCATTTGAAATGTAATCCAAATCGTACCCGGCTTGCTACTGTGATGTCACCATAGTTCAATATACGACGTACATATTGTCACTTGACCCACTTTATTTTACGGCAATAATGTATATGGTATTTTGGGTAAACTTTTGCCCAAATATATATGTAAATGCTAAAATAGATTTCTAAATGAAAGTAAATCAGAACATCTAATAAAGCGATCGTCGTATAATATACGTTTGTAGAGAACTACACCCAAGGATATAAGGGACTGAAACATATTTCCACGGTTGAAAGGATCAATAGTCGATTCAAAATTCGTCTGGACTGCCGAGGAGGCTAAATATAACTTTTGCCAAGATCTATAGATCAATACTGAATATTCTTTCGAGAGGCCCTTATGCCTAATGACACAAGGCTCATAAAGTGGAGGCCTCAGTCAGATAGAAGCCCCTGTATTGAACGCGATTCAACACGACTCTGTCTTCAGTTTACAGTTAACTGCCCAAAGAAAGTGACGACCACAGTTCTATATTCATTGCATTTTCGAAAAAAAGAGACTGACTGAAAAAAATCTTTTATCTCTGAAGAGTCCTCAAGTGCTCAAGATAATCCATTTCTTGTTAATGAATTGTATCAAAGTGTTAGAAATGAGATTGAAAACGGATGATAAACGTTGCATAATTTGCAAGAAGGAGAAACAGAACAAGATCGTAATGAAGATGATGATAATGATGATGATGATGATGATGATGATGATGATGATGATGATGATGATGATGAAGGTGATGATAATGATGATGATGATGATGATAATCGGTGACTTTTATAGTGGTTTTAGTTAAGGAGGAAAAAGAATGAAAGCGGTAAGGAAAGGGAAAAGATAGAAGAGAAAGAGGGAAGAGAAAAAAGGAGTGGACAATGAGGAAGAAGAGAAAAATGATTGTAGGGATGATTATTGTAATGATCATTATAATGATTGAGGAAGTATAAAAAAAAAGAATAATAATTATTTTATGAAAAGGGGGTATAAGTAGGAAGGACAACAAAATAGGAAGGGGTGAAAAGAACATATAGGCCAAATAAAATAAGGAGAATGAAAGTACAGTAGAATAAATAGGAAAATGAAAACAAAAGCTGACAAAAAAGGGTTGAAATGAATAATTATTAAACAAAGAGAAAAAGAGAAAGCATAATAGATGAGATATTCCAATCCATAAGCAATGTAATGAAATGGGAGGATGTCGTAGGAGTTAATCCAATAATCTTTCATTAGCGTACTTATAATAGTCTCGACCCAAACCGAGGGGCGCGCACAATATACAGCTTGCCAGCCGAAAGACACTTGTTACATGCTAATTAGATCCCGCCATTCGCTGTAACGTACATGCATGAACATAATGAAAGTATGTGGTGCGTGGAGTATGCATAACATGTTACGATCTACCGTAGATAGCATTTATCTCGACTGATAACATATAACATTGATGTCAACTGATGATGTTTCTGTTTTTTCTATATTGGGGTTGCTAATTTTCATTATATGGCACTTTAAACATCATTGTTATATTGAGAAGACCAACAATGCAAGTTTATAAAAATACAATCGCGATACATGCATACCCTTGTTTACCAAAATGCTGTCATTTTATAGGATTTGTTTATGGTTCAGTTGATGATGGTTATGTGCAATGAGTAAGAAAAATACAAAACTAAAATTATTAAAGAAAAAAAAACCTTCAAGAGCTAACACTACAAAAAAGGAATATCATCATTATTGTTTTTGCTTTCATTTTTACACCGTATATTTCTTATTTGGAATTTGATATATAATATTATTCTCTTTACGACACATGTTTACATTACGTTTTAATTGGTACAACAAATTACAATCTTTAACCTAGACTTAACATGTCTTTGAGTCGGTAATGGTGTTCATGCTAGTGTTTTTATCATATCAGAATGTTCATAAACACCAAAGTATCATTTCGTGTATGAAGTCAAATTCTATTTGAAAACAAACAGCAAAACAAAAGCTTTATGTGCAGTCATTTTTTTTCAGGAATGCCACTTCATCACATGAATTCTGCTATCAAATTCTTAATGATGCGATGGGAAATTCTCTTCCATATAAAAAAAAGTCATCTCAGAGGGAATGAAAAAAAAAACCTTTTGCTGCTTCCAAATTTTTGATAATACATTGAGAAATTCCCTTCCATAAAACATTTCTCTTCAGAGGAAATAACAAAAATTCCCATTTCAGCTTTCGAAAGAAGAGGGCCCCACCTAATTATACATGAAGCGACCAACCGGTATAGTCAAGCGCTCACTCGGAACGTGCATAATGTCACACGAAACACTTCAGCGCTTGTGTTTTAAGGCAGACTCACACCTTTGCGTTTTTAGCCTGCGTCAAAACAAAGAATTTAAAAAAAAAAAAAAAACCAAGAAAAAACAGAAAAAAAAGAAAAAAAGAAGAAAAAAAATAAGAAAAAAAAACATAAAAAAAAAACAAAAAAAAAAACAACAAAAAAACAAAAAAAAGGGGAGTGTTTTTAATTTCCAAATACGCTGGGCCGACGCAGGCTGAAAACGCAAAGTTAAAAGTCGGCCTTTGGGGCGGTTGCCGTATTGCTGAATATCGCATGTGCTTACATAATGGAATCAAATATTTATTTCTGAAAAAGTCAAGACCTTGGTGCAGTACTGCCAACGGTTACGAATCCTCCCTATTATCCGCGATGCGAAGAAAAAATCAAACCGACTCGATGTTACCACCGTGTTCACAGAAGACAGTTCCAGAAAAGTGTTATAACAATGACTAGTTATTAGTTTAAATAATCAGAGTGATAGAGGGCTTTTAAAAATATATATTTCAGTGTTAAAAGTATTTATTTTATTTCGTTTTGGCCTTACATTACTGTCGATTTGTGCAATTTTCTCCTTCTTCTTCATCATCATCATCATTATTATTATTATCATCAACATCATCATCATCATCATCATCATCATCATATTCTTTTACTTTTTCATCATCTTCATCATCATCATCATCATTATTATCATCATCAACATCATCATCATCATCATCATCATCATCATCATCATACTATTATCATTATTCTACTTCTTCATCATCTTCATTATCATCATCATTATCATCATTATCATTTTTGATCATGGCCTTCATCATCATCTTTCTTCTTCCTCCTCATCTCTTCCTCTCATTCTGTTTTCTCCGTTTAATTCTTCTCCCTCTTCCTCTTTTTCATCTTCATTTTCCATTTCTGTGTTCCTCCTTTCTGATGCCCCTCCGCGATAATCCCTGACAATTAATCACGAAATGGAAGCCAATTAAAAATAAATCGAACAGAACAGCAATGTTTATGTTACACTTATTTTTCCCCGTGTAGGACTTCTCTCACACTCGTGTAGGCAACGACATTGTGATTGACAAGCATTACAATACAAATCTCACAACACGATCATTCCCAGGCCTCCTAGGCTCCCTAAGCCGCCCCTGGGATTTTCTTTTTTCTCTTCTCATTATAGTAAATGAATACCTCCCCCCCCCCCCCCCCCTTCCGCTGTCTACCCACTACAATCAACGTTGCCTTTGCGTTAAAGGCCAACTCACACCTTTGTGCTTTTAGCTTGTGTCGGGCTAGCGTTTTTGAGAACCAAAAAAAAAAAACAATACACGAGCGCACAGCATCCGATAATAATCAGATGGTGGATTGCACGTTTGCCTTGCGCTCGAGGAGCGTATGCATGACGTCAATACACCGTACGACCCTCGTATTTGAGGGTCCAGGGAGCGCTTCAGTTTAAAAAAAAACCGCGAGGCCGACGCAAGTTAAAACACGAAGGTATGAATAGACATTTAGTTTAGAATTGTAACTTAACATACAGCCACATCGTTCATGTGGGTAGCCTTCCCCAAAAGTCGTCTAACCACCCAGAATGTGAGGGACAAAAGACCTTTTTAGGACTTTTTTGCATGTGAACCCGCCACTAGAAAGTGTAAACCTTTTTCTTTAATACTTGCCAGCTCTCCGGCGAAATGAAAAAAAATAATGTAGTTCTAATAAGTTGTTATTATTCATGGTTTTCAGAAAATGTTTAATCACACAACCCCGGATGCTAATTTTCGTACACTCAACTCTTGTCCTCTTCGCTGACCCCCTCATCATGACGGTAGTCCATTCACCCGCTACGTATCTCGCCTCGGTTCAGGGCGCAGCTCATTAAAGAATGTGATGCTCACCGCAGGACAGTATGGTGGCCCATTAGGAACATTATTTTAAAGACGTATTTTCCGAGAAAAGGCTGTCCGCCAGACAAAATCTTTCCAGAGGAAGGAATATGACTTTTAACTGTTTTGTTTTTGAAAAAGATTTGCTTTTGAAAAGTGTTATTAGAAGACGAATTTTGTGCTCTTCGCTGACTCCCTCATCATAAAAGTAATCCATTCACCCGATACGTATCTCGCCTCGGATCAGGGCGCAGCTCATTAAAGAATGTGATGCTCATGGCGGGACGGTATGGTGGCCCATTATAATTTAAAGATGGTATTTTCTAGAAAAGATATCATTTTTTTTTATCAAGGAAAGCTTCCGAAATGGATTTCCGTTTGAAAAAATCTTTCTGTAGAAAAGAATGGGCCTATTAAAGTAATTTTTCTGACAATGTCCTTTAAAAAAAAGATTTTTCTTTCAAAAAAGGGCGTCTATTTTTGTACTTTTCGCTACCCCCCTCATGATGACGGCACTTTGCGAGACTGTATGGTGACCCATGAGGGAACACTAAAAAAATGCTCTTTTGAAAATAGAACCTCCATTTTGGCGTACTTTTTCTAAGCGGACTTTCTTAAACACCTTTTAAAGAAAATGGCGTCTCTATGGCGTACTTTTTGTGATGATTATCTTCCTCTGGCGGCCAGCAACGTCTCATTAATACCACCTCGGGTATTCCTAAAGATAGATTTGGCTATCGGCAATGAAATAAATTGGGTAACGTCTTTTTGAGAAACTTCTTCTGAACAAGACGTCTATTTAACGATTTTCTTTCAAAGATGAGACGTCCTTTTTATGAACATTTTTTTAAATGGCGCCCTTTTCTTGACGTACTTGTAAAATGATTGCCCTTCAGAAAAAATAATATTAATATCGGCGTAACTTGTTGCCTTTTTAGCTTACTTTATAAGATATTTCCGTCAGGGCACCATAAGATGGCGATTTTAAGACAATTTTATGATGATTCTCTCCCGCTAGCTGCCAGTGGCGACTCATAAACAGAACCTTGGGGGTCTCCTATCTTTTAGGAAAGCTTTGGATATCAGCATCTAAATAAAATAGGACATCATTTTATGTTTTTTCTTTCGTGAGGAAAACGTCCATTTGAACAAATTATTTTTTGAAGATATGACGACCTTTCGACATTTTCTATTTCTTCTCTGAAAAAGACGTCCTTTCCGCAGCGCCCTTCAGAAAAAGTAATATTAATATCGGCGTAACTTTCTGCCAATATAGCTTATTTGATACGAGGTCTCGGTCAGGGCCACCATAGGTCAGAGATTTAAGACAATTTTATGATGATTCTCTCCCGCTAGCTGCCAATGGCGACTCATAAACAGCACTCTGGGGGTCTCCTATCTTTGAAGAAAGCTTTCGTTATCAGCCTCAAAATAAAACGGGTAATTAAGAACAAGTGAGAGAGGCGAAGGCGACGCGGAGAAGCGTCAAAGGCGTTAACTGGAGAGACATTCAGAAAATGGGTTCACCCAAAAAGAGGGGCATGGCTTAATTATAATTCTGAAATAGATATTTAATTACAATGGAACGTGTATAGTATTTATTGCTTTGTCACACTCCCAAAATTAATTTCTATAATATATATCAGTAAAGTATACTCCTTTGACTTTACATGAGAAATCAAATTTCAATGAAATGTTCAAAATAAGCCATTGGTATTTCGTATTCCTAGTGTTTATTTGTAAATTGAATATCAATTAAAGCCTTAAAGCAGTACACCTTTCTTTATCTTAACATGACATTCATAGTGTTTGTTTTTTTTTTTATTTACACTTGACATGGGAAATACTTTGTGGGGCCACAGTTGCATATACACAGAGTTCTGTATGACTTTCTAACCTGACTTGATGTGATTTGATTTGGTATTAACCTTTATTTATCCCTTCTAAAGATATAGTTTTGTGAGTGGTATTGGTCGTTAGTATAAATGGCCGTCAATAGGAGAGGCACCACCTGAGATGGGCAAAAAAATTATTGGTGAAACCAATTTTTTTCAAAAGATGGTACACCTTGGGCCTGTAACATAAAAGAGATGCAATTAATCTTGCAACTAATTGCATCTCTCTGGTACACATTTTGCCATAGACTTACGATAAATATTTATTGTAAGTTTAATTGCATCTTTTATGTTACAGCCCCCCTAGTAAGCGTCAGGGATATGCAAACCTTATACAGTTATGGGTGAAACGGAAAAAAAAGATGCACCATTTAAGTATCTGGGATGTACATACCTTAAAGACATTGTTTAACATTGCGGTTGCACAATATAACAAAATTCTCAAACCAAGCTATCTGTCCTATCTAAATATATTCAGATAGATGAAAAATCAACAGCGGATGCAAAAATGAAGAAAGTTATACATGCACTATCAAGATATCTATGAACATTGAATTAAAGCGTAGGACCCACACATTAATTCCAGTATATAAAGCCTATGGAGGCGACGTTTTACATTTTCGCTCGTTTAAAGCACTAAACGTTGATTTTAAAGCCTGATGTTTTCCGAATTTAGTTTATATGCACCAGCAATCTTTCAGATAACCTCTAGGATCTGGCAGTTTAGAATTTTTTTAATGAAAACAATGTTAATCAATGGCTTTAAGGGTGAAAAAGGTTAATGGTTAGTAATAGACCCTCTCCAGTGAAATGGGAACCCTTTTATTTTCTTGTTAGCACGCTGGTGTAATTTAATGTACAGGCTTTTTTTCTTCGCTGATTTTTACTCTCTTCCAAAGAGAAAATTAAACAATCAGTTGAAAATTCAAAGGATTAAAATTAATGAAAACGAGCGAGTTTTTGAAGTAACAACATCTTGTGAAAGAAATGTTCGAACAGTTGAACCATTTTCGTGCTGAACTAGTTACTTATTGCTTTTTTAATTATCACATTCTGTTTTGTTTCTGATTTAATACAATTGTACGTAAAGTTGTTCTGTTAGATCCTCATATCAAAATTTGCAATTCTACTGGGGATAGATGCAGGCCTACAGGGCTTTTTATTCACCCCACCTCTACAGTTCAACCGTAACGTGCCTCGCAACTACACTGCGTGAATATTGATATTAAAGAAATATCTTATTTACAAGTGGCCTTGTAAATTTCATGGTCATCCGATGATTTAAAAATAGTCGCATCGAACACACACAGACAAACCCAGACACACATAATACATACACACTCACACTGGATCAATAAAAAAAGGTATATAAGGCGTAGTGGGTGGAAAGGAAAATTGCGCGGGAAACAGAAAATGGCGGGAAAAAGGGAGGCTGGTAAAAGATCAAGTAGAGGTCCGAAAAGGGGGCGGAAGAGATAGAATCTACAGGCGCTGTGAGGTAGCCAACACCCCACTGAGATACGTGTGTATAGTCCATGTAGTTAACGTGTGCCTCAATGCAATGTCCATAAAGCCTGTTGCTATGACAGACTCTCACAACGTTGAATAATAATCAATTTCCATAATATTGTACGAGCATACACTCTTGAAATACAAATGAATCCTGTAGTTTATGATATACTCGTATCTTATTTGTCCAAATTAATTGTTAAGTCGATCTGCATTCATTCAACAACTTACATTATTTTAGTGTCTATGTTCTCATGTATCATTAAAATTAGCTATGAAGAAAAGGTATTCGTCACAACACATGATACACAAACGTGATATTTAGATTCATTTTATATGCATGAGCGTCATTTTGAAAAAGTAAGAACATTTATCCATTTGTCTGAATCATTCCGTTCTGCTGATAGTTAACAATATCGCAGATCTTGAGTAATTATTTATACAAAATTTCACATAGATCTACTTGTGCGTGTCTCTATGTGGCAATTTGTTTATATACACCATGTACACAGGGGGAACCACAGAATGTGTGTGTGGGGGGGGGGGGGGGGGGGGGGGGGGGGGGGGTCTACAGCCGGTCCCGTGGTCCCTACATAGAATGTATACACTTACAAGGTAAACAAGTAAAAATCATCAAGACTAATTTGGTCAAATAGCAAAGAGTATAGGAACAATGAGCAGGAGGGACAAAGGACTAGGACAAATTAAACAACTTCATTCAAACATTCACAATAGCTTCATGATCACATTAGAAAATCACAGATGCGAGTCTTCAACATTTTCCCACAGAATGAAAAGGAGGGAAATTTCTTTTGTGTCCATCTAGCTATTGTTAATGTTTAAATGGAGGTTGTTTACTGTGTTCCAAGCCATTCTGTTTACAGTGAGGGAGCATTGATTATGAAGTCCATTATCACCCGTAGATTAGACAATCAACGAGAGTGCTAGTGAAGGAGAGAGAAAAAATGTTTGCGGTATAAAACGTGGGTGTATTTTTGTGATAGTGACAGTAATCGCGGGAGAGGAGGGGGGTGGAGACGAAGACCATGAGAGGGGAGAGAGATAGTGGTTACAATAATCAACACATATATTATTCTTTCTCGAGATTTGATGAGGTCGTGAGGTATCATAATCTGCTTACAGCAAGAACGAAAGGATAATACTGCATGATACGCCGATATGCAATCATAAACATATGGCGGACAGAGCTACTGTTGTGAGTTTTGTGAATGCCTGCTCCATTATTAATTTGACAGTGAAGATAAGAGAAAGATGTGGCTAATGAAAAGGGTTGATGTCGGTATAGATTGATGTCGACTACGAGCAAAAAAGACAAAGGATGTTTACAAACTAGACATTTCCCATTTGAGCACTCACAATGACTTGATGTTACGCAACGTTTTCCTTCTCTCTTATTCTGCTCTGGGGGTAATATCGAACAGATGTCGTACTTGTTCAGTTAATAAAAAAGGAAGTTTCTTGCTTTTGTGATCATGAAGCTAGTGTAACGGTGTGAATGAGAGTTGTCTACTTTGTCCAATACTATTGACCTTTAAACTTTCCTTGTAGGGTACTCCATGAAAGAAACATAAGTGTTGATGATGGCTCCGAAGAAGCTCACACATTACTTTCATGTAAGTGCTACATGAGCTGCTCTTAAAGAGCTATTGCAGCGCATACTACGAGCTTCGGACCCCCCCCCCCCCCCCCCCNAGATTTTTTAGGGTCCGACTAGCCAGGACATTCAAAGACTTACTGTAAATGTTATCACTTTAAGTGAGTGCTGGTGGAAAGTTGGAATTGATTGCAAATCAACTGCAAATTGAAACACACATTTTCATTGGCTCACGATGTGAGTCTAACAAGACGCATATGGAATAATGATTCTGATTGGCTCGTGCCGATCAATTGCAACTTGCGATCAATAGCAATTTCTAGCAACAATGCACCCCTCTATAAGAGCTCTGTCTGAGCTAAAATAAGCTCTCCGATTTTCATGTGTGTTTTTCTTTCATTTTAGATCGTTAAATACACACTTTTATTACTTTCCATTGACTAAACGATTAAGAGAAATTGTGCTAATTTGCGTACCAGTAGTTTTCTTGCCCTCTTAAAAGACTATTAAGACCTGCATCATTCTGAAGCATCGTTTTAACAACTATCAAAGTGTTCGTGTGGGTGTTTTATGAATGCAAACAACCCTGTCAATATTGGATTGTATTATGAGATCGTGCTTTCAGTTAAAAGCACAATTATTGGCCCACTTAGCATAAATGTTTGTATAATACTACCTTGAGAATGTAAATCTCCCATATTTGGATTTAGGGGAAAGGTATACAAATTGGTGGTACTAAATCCTGAAACATTATGTTACAACGTAATGCATTTATTTTTATTTACTTATTTATTTATTCGAACAGCAAAAACAAATTACTTAAAAATGTTTATTTGTATCTGTTGTTCATACGTATTTTGCCACAAAGAAATGTTCAAAATTATTCCAATGCTCTTTTATATTGTTATTTAAGCTGGAACGGGCCTCCGTAATAATGCGATTTATATATTCGTAGATTCAGTACTGTCATAAAAAAGGCACATTAAAATCTATCACAGTATATTTTTGAAATAAATGTAACCATGTTACATTTTCAAACTTATCCACCATTCATGCTTTTACCGATCCTGAATACCGTATAAACTTCGTTGCGGGGGGTTCTAGCCGTATAAAAAAATAAATCAGGGCAACAAAATTTCACCCGAGGACAGTCGATATGCCTTATCAAACTGGGAAGCTCCCACTCTTCACCGGATAAATACTGGCTAAATTTTGGAATGTGCTAAGAATGGGGTGTGACACAAGAAATGCACAGTTTGCGCTCTTCCAAAATCAGGTCATTGTATCATGCAGTGTGCGCCGGGCTCTAGACTTTTTAGTCACATCGCCCGTGCAAAATAAAGCTTCATAAACCGAACAAAAACTGAAATAACACCATCGCCACCTCGTCAATGCTGCCATATTCTAGATGGCCTCGCAGGAAGTGACAATGCTTCACTGCGAGCAGAAGGGTCCAATGACTTGGACAAAGTAAAGGACTTCATTCAAGCATTCACAATAGCTTCATCATAATGATAATGATAATAATAACAATAGTAATATTAATGATAGTGATAATATATGCAATTTTATGTAGCGCACGTATTCACTCTGCCGAGTGCTCGAGGCACTTTGGATTATCATTACCCTGGATTTAGCTCGGTGTACACCAGCGCACATGGCATTTTAAGGAATAGATATTCCTGCCGGCAGGTACACTGCAAAAAATATGGTGTTAAATTCAACTGGTGTTATCCGATATGGATAACTGGCTGGTGTTGATTAACATCATGGGTGCTACATCAACACCATTCCGGTATCAATATCGGATAACACAAGTTGAATTTAACACCGGCCTTTCTGCAGTGTACATTCTCCTCACCTGGGTTGAGTGCATCATAATCTGTATAAATTTATTGCTGAAAGAAATTGACGCCATGGGTGAACTTCGAACCTACGACCCTCTGGTTGAAAGGCGAGATTCAGAACCGCTACACCATGTGCGATTTTATAGTTAATGCTTGAATGGAGGTGGTTTCCTTTGTCGAAATCATTCGTCCCTTTTACTCACAGTGCTTCTTTTCCCTCTCCAGTCCATTTCTCCGGTTGTCCTGAATTATTGAAAACCATCCCGGGTTGTTCCACACGTAGCCAAGGTTTTAACATCACACCTCCCTCTCACCCTCTCCTCCAAACCCCCTCCATCTTTAATAAATTGTCACATCTTATCCCCGCCCTTTTTCCTCCCTTATTTTAGCTTCTCAGCCTCACAATTTGTGTCTTGCGTCTGCGTTCGTATTTTGATAAGCTTCTATGATGAAGTGACCCCAATCTCATTTATTTCTTGCTGTAAATACTTAGCTGATATCCAGGAGGCCGACACCGACGCCCTCCTAAAAAAATAAAAAGTCTTAACAATTGTGGATCCGTTTCTGTAGCAGACAAAGAAACGAGTTTACCTGACATTCGATTATCTATTTCCTTACATAATAATGCATGGGAAAAGAAAATTCATTTCTGATCGAGCAACATCATAAGAGCTAAAATGAGAAATTTGGTTTATTTTGTCCAATTCACGTGTGCTGGGATGTCACTGTAAATGACAACATAATGGAACATGTAGATTACAGCATCTAAGTCACCAAGCATCTGCAAACGTATAAATTAATGAATGAGGCACAAAACGTTGAACAAGCATAGCACCTGGAAAGCTCATATAAGGCACAATAGCTGAAACTAAATGATGTTTAGCAAACTCGACTGCTTTGAAGCTCAAATAAAGTTTTGATAAAAGCGAATGTCTTTGTCCACAAAGTTTGTCTTCAAATATAAATAAATTAAAGTATAGTAGGAAGAACATAGATTAATGCACAAAAGATTGTGTAAAAAATAGATAAATTTGGGTAAAGCTGCAACCTAAAATGTGTAAAAACAATCTCAGTCTGGGGTACCCCCATACTGAACAAAAAGGACACAATCTCATGCACAGAATTAGATGGAAAATTCAAAAGTTTATTTTTGTGTATACATTTTTATTATTCTTCTGTCAAATTTCGGAAATAATCTCGTATAACAAACAAATATCATTATTACCGAGAGAGGGCACTGATTTAACGGTCAAATTCAAATTTAAAAAAGAATCGTGAAGAAATATGCCATGGTCTCAAAATGTGTGTAAGATATCTCATGATAAACATCCCGCAAAATTCAAATTTCTTAATCTTCACCAAAACTATTCTTGGGCTTTATGACGTAATGGAACATGTAAATTATATCTAAGTCACCAAACATCTGCAAACGCACATATTTTAATGAATGAGGCACAAAACGTTGAACAATTACAACACCTGGAAAGCTCATATAAGACACAATAGTTGAAACTGAATGCTCCAGACGATCGGCTAGCCTCAATGCTTTAATGTGATTTACATCGACTCCCACAGGTAATTCACATCTTGCCTTGATGAAATCAGTAGACTATAATGAATGTTTAAATTCCCCCTTGGATGTCTCTCTGTGACGCATTAATTTGATTGAATTATTCATCTGATTTTCAAAACACCCAAACACCTTCCATGGTGATCTCTTTGTTACATCATTTCTAACATCATTCTAAATCATCGCATCCCCACTTAATTAGTCTGATTATGTATATTTGTTTGACTGATTGAATGTGTGTATGTGTGTGTTTGTGTGTGTATGTCTGTGTGTTATGTATATGTGTGTGTATTTGCCAGGTACATCTCTCACTATAGTGTCAGTTTATTGGTGCGTTGGTAGATAAAACAAAATATGTTAATATTAGTTTGGACCTCATTTTGCCAAAATATAATAGACAAATTTAATAGAAAATCTTCCTATATGTCATAAAATAATCCTCAAAATCGGCTCGGTCATCCCGTTCTCACAAATACCGTAGCCAGGTTCGTTAAAATGACGAAATTCGTTTCCTTCTCAGTATATTAGGTTTACATAATGACGGGAATAGCTGACAAGCCATCTCATTAGTTCAATGGGCAAAACTTAAAATTGGCTAGTGGTGCGGACCTGTAGTTAAAAAGGGGAACTTCCCCGAGAAATTGATGTGCTCTCAGTAAATGGATAAAAATATAATAATCGAATTGTGAAAATTGGAGCAAAAAAAGGTTTACATCGACTCCCGAAGGTAGTTCACATCGTGCCTTGATGAATTCAGTAGAGTACAATCAATGTTTAAATTCTCTTTGTTACATCATTCTGACATTCTAAATCATCGTATCCCCGCTTAATTAGTCTGATTATGCTTGTTTAGTTATTTTTTTAACTTTTGATTGATTTTGTGTGTAGATATATGTGTATGTTAGTGGTAATGTAATGATAATAATAATTATAGTAATAATTCTATTCATGTAGCGCAGTAAATATGTTGATATACTCTATAATGGGTCTGTGGTCATTGCTAACAGAATAATTGATTTAGATACAAAATGCAACTGTTCACGTATGCTTCCAAAATAAATGAGTTTTCGAAGATATCGCATAAGTGTATCGGTCTAAAATAATTCATTTCAGTTTAGACCTAAATTTTCGGAGATACAAATGATAAAACCATATTATGCTATTTCAGAATAATTCCTAAATATCAGTTTGCACCTCCTTTTTGTCATAAAAGCTTTAGCCAAGCTGGTTTAGAAATTACAAAATTCTCCACGGTATAATATTAAGGTTTACATAATGATGGTGAAGGCGAAAAAGGGGCCATCTAATTATCGTGAGCAAAACTGAAAATTGGCTTTAGGTACGGACTTGTAGTTAGGCCGACAAACACCTTTGCATTTTAACCTGCGTCGGCCTAGCGTTTTTGAAAATTAAGAACGCTCTCTGGACGCACAAAGACACAGATCTTACGGTAGACTGACGTATGTCGTATACGCTCCTTGAGCGCAATCCAAACGACAGTCCACTGTCTGATTAGTGTATACTGTGCGCGCGGGGAGCGTTTTTATTTTCAAAAAATGCTAAGGCGACGCAGGCTAAAAACGCAAAGGTGTGAGTGGGCCTTTAAACATACAGCTGTTGTGTTAGGCGAAGTGAAAATCGATTTATTTATGTCGTTGTAATTATGGTCGTGGCATAGCCGCTAGTAGGGGGCTAGCTAATAATGAGGGATAGACGTTCCAACCCAATGGATTGGAGCGAGATACCCAATGTGTAGATTGACGAACGCCCAATGCAGGCGCTATGGTGCCCTCCCATGCCACAAGTATTGCAACATAGCAAAATTACGTTCGTTTTCCATTGATTCACCTGTCGTATTTTTCTTATTTTTCCTTAAATGTGAAAAAGCACAAATATTTATGGTTGATATTAAAGTGTCATACACGGTTTATTAATTTTGTATGGTAAAACCATTCTTAATCAAGTTATGCCCTAGGTATCCAAGACCAAAGACGACAAAGGAAGAAAATTGCAATGTCTCGACTTGCAGATTAGTCAAGGGCTTCTTGCAAAATGGGTCATATGGCCAGTGCATGATATTGATTTATACGTGTGTCCTGAAGAAATTAAGAATGGGTCTATGTTGCAATAATTATGGCATGGGAGGGTATATTCATGGTTAGGCAAAAAAAAAACTTGATGTCCTCAACCGGCCGACCCTCTAAAGGTGGCCGGACCTTAACTTTTATTTGTATTATTTCTTTTCACATTTCACTCAAATAAGCCGGTTTACTATTATATTCAAATCTATGCACAATTCTTGCCAAGGTATCCTTCAACCGGATCTACAATATTTGGTATATAGTTTGCATACATTAGTTGTTACTATGTTAGGCAAGCCTCGGGCATGCTTTGGGGTTGTCGAGAACAACCTTTGTGTACAGAGTACGCATAGAACTCGAATCTATTAGTAAACTAAAAAAACACAGCAACATTAATTTAAAGATATACATGTATAATACTATAGCTTAAAGTCATTATTAGATGATCGTTTGCATTTCAATCCATTCCATGTTTTATTTTCTTCATAGATTTGTGTGAATTTTGTAACTAAAATTAAAAATAAAACAAATAAAACAAAAATCCGCCCGACCGACGCTTTCTTTTAAAGAATAACAGCTGTGGGCATCCAAACAATTTGTATTGGCCTTATACGTATCCTCTCCCTCCCCATGACTTTTGCCAGGAAGCCTATGAAAAGCAAATATGGGTCCGTAATGATGATACTGTATATAGCAATTATATTTAACTCCTCATGAAGTTTTTATCATCACACTTATCTGTGGCATGGTTCTGGGACTTTAGCATTGAGCCGCCAGAAGTACGGTACTTACCAAAGAATTTTGCTTACCGTCCGTCATTAATTTACGTCACCAGGGCCCTATTGCATAAAAAGTTGCGTTAAACGCATGTCAGACAATTTAACGCAACTTAATTTTCAACCAAGCAGGAGTGCATATTCAGGACTTGCGTTTAATTTTGAGAATTGCGTTTAATCGCAACTTTTATGCAATAGAGCCCTGGGCTGGGTGCAGCATAATGTGGATGATTTTGTTATTGTTGAAGGATGCATACTCATCTGGACCCCGTTACATAAATGTTTGCAATTAATGGTAAATGAAAATGGCCAATCAAGATCATCATTTCATGTGCATTTCGTTCAATGGACTGACCAGTGACCAATCAGAATTACTCTTTCAAATTAGCGATTAATTCGAAACTTTTAAGTTACGTGCCCCTGCAAACCGATGATTCTTGGTTACAATGCGAGATTTCATCCAAGGTCTCACATTTTGTATTCTTTTGAAATGTTTAAGACGAAAATCTTGAATAAAATTATGATTAAATGATAAATACTGCCATTATATTTATTTTTTCTAATAAATATTTCACCAAACCTGGCTCACAATAAATTGCACTTCGTATGATCCGGGCTTTCTACTTGCGCACGCGCTCTCCAGAGCGATACATGCTTGTACAAAATCTAATTAAAACTTAAAATGATCTTTATTTATTCGAAGGAACTATATCCTTGTCCTTTTAATGATTACGTAACCCTAAGACTAATTTTTGAAATCTGATTAAGGTTGCTTATTTGTCTTCGTTGTGGAGATTTGCACTGGCTCTAATTGGCAAGCTGGTCCTCTCAAAATTAATCTTACGGGATGATGTTAGCAAACAATTTTTGTGAGAATCACGACGTAATGTCGTAAATATTTGGAGGTTTTGTTCGCAGTGCAGTGATGTTTCTCAGACACAATGGTACACACATAAATCGAAGTATAACTGGGAATGCTTCCGGGTTGCCAGAGGGTAGGTTTTGAATCTGTAAAAAAAATGGATTAAAAAAAATATCGTTGAAACGGAAATTATTTACTCTATAAAAATTTAATTCGACAGGGCTCTCTTTCAAAGCAGGTCACAGAGCAGATCATTTATTCATTAATTTATTATCATTATTATTATTATTATTATTATTATTATTATTATTATTATTATTATTCAATTTGACCGGGTATCCCCGTCAGTAGGCAACAATCTTAAAAGCAAGTATTATACATCAATATCATACATAAATATATAGTACACGGGTATAACCTGGGATATCATGAAGAAGAAAAAACAAAATATTAACCACTATATTTATGACCGATACAATGAATGATGTGTGAGTGTTTGTGTGTTTATTTTTTTTCTACAAAACATGTCATCCTGGATTGTCATTTGAAAAGCACTCTCTCATTCAAACAATGTCAAGTCACGACCTAATTAAAGACCTCCTCCTTTAAACTATACCGATCGATCATCTGTAAATGGGGCCGGGATAATATTGACATTTACAAACAAAGGAAAGAGAGGTACTCTTTGTGCAAAATATCGATTTTTAATGGCTTTCATATTTTTCAATCTTTCAAATACATTTTTCCGTCCCAGGGGCCCTGACGGTGCCAGACTGTACAACTTGATAATTACTTCAAAAATGTCATTAAGCATTTAGATTTAAAACGGAAGGGGCGGATCAAGTGTAAAGAAAATTTAGGGTTTCTTTGGTTTTTTTGTTGGACAATCAGTTATCTTTGACTATTTTCTCCACGAATTACGTTTTTATATCAATTTTAGATATACGTATGCATATATAGATATTGTTTTGCATCGCTGCATATATGTTACTCATTTCTTCATGTCTCTCACAAATTCGAAGGGAGAAAAAAATACGGTATAAACTATTTGCGTAAAATAAAGAGGGTCATGAACAATAGATCCGTATTACAACAATCACAAGTCGGTTCCGATTTAAATGGGCATTGAATTGGCGTTCGACATGCTTTTAAATAAGGGGGTCCGGACCACCCCCCCCCCCCTCCCCCTCTTCATCAGCCTTTGAAAAAGATGGATTATAATCGATCAGGATATAATTTTCAATTAATTTGATCATGGATTAAAGCAAATAGCAATTACGTACTTGCTCTTAGCAACCTAAATCAATATTTAGATAAATTAATGTTAGTCATGTGCTTAATTCTATCAATATTTTAGGGTCGACGTTTGGGGCTGACAATTTAGGTTTTTAAATTTACTGTGTATAAAAGAGGACGACTGTATTGGGTTCTTATTGAAGTATATGATTAAATCATCCAGATGGCGGATTAAATTTCTTGTTAACAATCATAAAAATATAACAGGAAGACGTTAACTCTTTCATTGCTTCGTTCGCCGATTGGATGATCCTGAATTATTGGGAAATGGGGCCAAAGTAGCCAATATTAGCGTGATAAGCAACATGGAAAGGGGGGGCGTCTCCTCTTCTCAATTTTTAAAAAAAAATTAATTTTCATAGCTTGAAAAGAAAAGAAAGGAAGGATTCCTTAACTTCCATTAGGGGCTGAAAAGGGGGTTGACCATGACCGAACAACGGAGGGGCGGATTTACCATCAATGGCGGACCTGGCAAATATTATAACAGTAAAAGGGGTCGCCTCCCAACACGGCCTCTATAGATGTCCCTGCGTACCCCCGCGAACTTCCTGGATCCGCCCCTATACACCCCAAGTTTCAATGTACATCAGTAAATGCAGTACATTGGACTAGCGTCAAGTGCTTCTCATCAACATATTCCATTCGTCCGATCGCATCAGTGAATGTTGTAGATTATTAAAGTGAAATACTAGGAGTTTTTGAATTGATCGAGTGGCTATATTCTGAATCGAGGGAGTAATCATATACCATAGGGATGGGAGGATGAGTCACTCCTCGGGGTTGGGACACTGATCACTTTTGGGAAATTTATACTCAATATTGGGTTAAAGAAGAGGAACCTTTTTGGCGGGGGATTCGTGGAATTTTTAAGGGGGGGGGGGTATTCAATCAACATGATATAAACTATTTCCGTACATAAAGTGGGTCATGGGACAATAGATCCGCACGCCGTCTATTGAAATGTGTGAACACAACAATCACAAGCCGGTTTCGTTTTGATATCATTACAAAGGAGCATTGAATTGGTGTTCGATGTAATTTTAAGAAAATGCATTACATCGTCTTAATCTATGTTTGAATAGTTATAACATTTTTATAAATCTTACCTTTCCGACTTTAGTTTTGTACCAATGTGATATGTGAAAGAATGTGTTTTATTTCCTGTTCATCAACATTATGAATCTATCTTACATATGAAAATACCTTGGCCGAGAAACCGGATTCTAAATTTCCTATCGATTTTTCTTGCTGTCAAACGCGAGGCACATAGCTCTAGGCCTGATAACGCAATACTCTCATCATTCACTCCAATATTAAATTGATTGTGACAGATGAATGTAGAATGCACATTTTGTGATGATAATTTTCCTTGAATTATTTCACACATTGACATTTGTTTAAACCGATGTCTACAGTGATTCTGTGATGCCCATAGACTTTGTAAAGAGACTTTTCGGTTCCAGTAGCCAATGAGTTAATACACAATGCATTATATTCATGCGTAAGAAGCTTTGGGATTAGTTTGAATAAATTCATTAGTTAATTAATTCATTCATTCATTCAAATTCCATATCGAATGATGAAAAGAAATGAGGGAAGCAGATGAAAAAGCAAATTTTCTGTTTTCAAAATCATGACTTCTGAGAAATAATAAAATTTTGCTACGTTTCGTCGATATGGAGTTCTCGCGTCTGGGTTTCAATTGAATTATTTAATTACACATTTTCATCGGAAAACACGAAATGACTTTAATACTAAATAGGGTTAAAATATTTTCACAGTGATAAAATGTGTCATGGTACAATAGCGCGTTAAATGTGTTAACAGTTTTAATTCCGCGATCGCATTATTAAAGCTAAGTACACCTGTGCGATTAGGCGGGTTTACTTATATATTTCAATCTATGTGCGTTTAACGTAGTCACATGGTATTCCATAGACCGGTTGATAACAATAAGAATACAATAGTTGGAATCCAGTTTGCATACATTACTTGTTGCTATGTTGGGGAAGCCTCGGACAAGCTTTCTGTTTGTCAAGAACAACCTTTGTGTTAGAGGTATGCATAAAATGTGCATCTATTAGTAAACCCGACTATTGAAACGGGCGATGGCTGATGAATCGGTAAAATACAGATTATACGTGCAGCACAAACGCAGGTTTTCCAACTCGTCTTCGCGCTGCGCGTAAAGAAGCTTTCCAATTGATCAGCCTTCGTCAGCCTTCGTCAGCCTTCGTCAGCCTTCGTTCACATCGATTCGCAAAGGTGTGAGGGAGCTTTTCCACAAACCGGCTTCGATTTCAACATAGCAATACAAAGTTTCTTTGAAAATTTGTTCCAGTCAATTCACAAAAATGAATAATTGCATTTTAATCATAATTGAGTTATTTTTATGATGGAGCAAAAAGAAAGTAATGACCCGCGCTTTGCAAATGTTCAATCTATCCAACCGTTGCTATTCAGAGACACCATAGATGCACCTGCCCATGTGCGCGCTGTCCGTATATCAATCCATCGTGATAGGTATGTTATTCAAGTGATGTTATCATTGACTACCGAACATCAACAACCACCTGTTCATTCCTGAGATGTAACTTTCATTTTTAATTGCATTCCTGGCATTTTATTAATCAATTAATGATGGTACGCCCTGAAAATGAAATGCTTTTTAGCATTTTAGGTACTCGTGTAGGAACTGACCGCAGAGTGCTAATTTTCTTTAACCTACAGTGCTATTCTAACAAAATTTAGTATGAGTTGCTTAGAAGGTGTATTAAAACTAGCACTGATTGTTTTATCTATGTGAACACGTCAGATTTTAAAACTGCACTAGATTCATAATAAGTATTATTCCATTCCAGTTATAGATTACTATCAAACTAATTCATTACTGGTGTTTTCTAACAGTTATGATAATGATAATGATAATAATGATGATAATAATAAATGGACCTTAATTAGATGCTCAATGCGCTCAGAGCAAATTTGTGGTATTAGCCAATATTAACACCGATAATATGGTTTTTACTGTGCATAAACAAGCGCTCCAACTCGCTCCCACCGTCTAATATTTCCTGGCCTCTGTATAATTTTCAATGTCAAGCGATAAAAGCAGGTCAATAACCAATTGAATACCTCACGAAAGTTATTCCGCGATTATACCGAAAATAAATTGGTCATTATTATAAATTGACAGGAGTCGTTATAGGTTGGTTTATACGATTAATGGCCGTAGCGAATTGCAATTGACCACATTTATAATAATTGAAACGGTAAGGCGAGTAAACGCTTTTATATTTTGTGGTTAATATAACACGCTATATTGAAGTAATATTGTGGTTAATTGAAATATTTATTGTAATTTTCTCTGCATACCTATACTATCTGTTGCACATGTATTTAAGGTTTGGTAACTTTACGGGAAAAGTATGAAAAAAAAATATTGGAGATCTATTTTCATATTGTATTGTGTCATATTATCTCCATTTAAATTTACACTTCATTTATGGATACAGTTTTTTTCTACGGTGAATGTGATAAATTACGGTAAATTCCTCTACTTAGACAGAAAAGGGAAGCCTCAAATATTTTTACCTTTAATAATTGACGTTTAATAGTACACTGTAAAAAATTCTTGTATACTGTTTGTTTTTCTCTGTATAAATATGAACTGTTGGATTTGGGTGTATGATATGATTAGAGAATCTAGAGAAATATTTATAACAAATAACAACGTATTTAATGAGAAATTCGTATGTTGCGCAGTGTTGGGTATATATATTAGTTTTACCCAACCTAAGAGTATAAGGTTGTAACTGCTCTAAAAAAGTGGGTCACATAACACGGCTCAACCAGTTGTTCATTGCTGGCTGTATGTATGTAATAAAAGAAATTACCCGATTTAGGACGAAGTTCAACGCTCGTGGGTGGAGCAATCACGTGATAAATCATATTGTAATTGTCTCGTAGTGGAAGTATCATATTGCAATTTAACGAGACCAGACGAGACGAGATCGAGACGCGAGATTTATCCACATGCTTCCTTCCGATCGAGTTTTATGTATCAATCTCTCCTACAGAAATCCCTTAAAGCTGGGTGGTGTTTCACCAAGTCGTTCTTAAAGTTATGCACGACTTTAAGAAAGACTGGGTACGTTAACGAGTGTAATACGCGTAAGATTCTCGATCATCAGGATCATTCAGCACAAGAACTTGTACCAGTCGTGCGTAAAGTAGTTTTTACGGTCTTCTTATATTGGTGAAACACCGCCCGGGTTTACATTTCCGATCAGATCAATGATAGCAATATTAAGGTCCATTTATGTTGGGCGTTACAGCAGCAAAAGCCAATATTTTAGCGTTCATAAATTTTAGCGAATTCACTGAATTTCAGACTTTGTTTGGGGAATATATCCACAAGGAAAGAAACTAGGTGCTCATTTAATTTATACTTGGTATTCATATTGTGGAACATCTGAAAATTGTTAAAACAGCACCAATTTCAAATTAAACTGATTCAAATGTTGTTATTTCTATATAGTTTTGTTTCAAATACTGTTTTATTCCATTCTTGTGTTAAATTGCTAATGTTATGATGTTGCACTTTATAAACACTGAGTGTTAAATCAAAACGCCATGTGAAAATGCTCCATTCCAATAATGTTAGTTTGATGTAGTGTTTTTTTAATACGATGAATTTTGTTCCACTTTGATGATAATTTGCATTCAATCGCCGTTGTTTGTTAACAGCGTTCCCGTATTAATAATGACATTTTTATAATAATGACATTTTTATATATAGCTAAGCGGCTCGAGAGACCGTGCTGCCTCGTTGATGGCGCGATACAAAAATTATTACAAATTATTAACACCGAGTCTGTTTTGTACTGACACCCTGGTTAGGGGTGTATAATACGTTCATATCTACAGTAGCAAGTCTCTCTTCCGCGCAGCGTAACACGTTGCAATGTGCGCACTGTGAGATATGAATACACCCCAGTCAATGGCGTAATTTTTGCATATATAGCTTTGTCTTAAATGCGATGTATTTTATTCCACTTACGCGTTAAATTGCAATCAATCTATGTTGTTGGTTAACAATATACAACGTTGGTTACCAATGTTCTGATGTTGCACTTAATGAGCACCTAGTTTTAAATCAAAACACCTTGTGAAGATGCCTTATTCTAATGGTGTTATTTTGATATGGTTTTGTTTTAAATGCAATGTGCTTGATTCCATTTTGGTGTTAACTTGCTATCGTTCGCCGCTATTGCCTACCACTGATATATCACATTATAAACACCGAGTCGATGCAAAATAAACGGCCCAGATTTTTGGAGTGTGTATAATACGTTCATAATCTACTGTAGCAAGTGAGTCTATGGCGTAACACGTTGAGCGCACTGCAAGATGTGAAGATGCCCCATTCTATACACATCTATACAGTAACTACCAATGTGTTTGCATGACGTTTTAGCCCCAGGGGAGAGAAACAGTCTTTGTCACATTACATTCGCATTCACCCGGACACTAAAGTGTCATCTACAATAGACTGCATAAGGCACCACTATGTGTCTTCTAAGCATTCACTATAATACACCGAGTGTTCAATCATAACAGTTTGGTGTATATACTATTTTCATATCTACAGTAGCAAGTGAGTCTATGGCGTAACACGTAGAGCACACTGCAAGATGTGAAGATGCCCCATTCCATACACGTCTATACAGTACCAATGTGTTTGCATGACATTTTACCCCCAGGGGGGAGAAACAGTCTTTGTCACATTACATTCGCATTCACCCGGACACTAGAGTGTCATCTACAGTATAGCTATATGGAGCTTCACTACCGATCTAGCTACGCACAAAGGAATGACCGAGTAAAATCGACAACATTTCCTATAATAATTACAGATCAGAAGAGTATTTCACAAATATACTCATCATGATCTTCTGTGTCATGACTGTGTCATTGTACTTAGACCATTGATTATAGTTATCTTCAAGGTGTTTTGTTATAACTCTGTATAAGTACATGTTGAGAGAGAGAAACAGTCACTTGACATTCTACCATGCAGACAACACTAGAGTATCATCCGTAGTAGACTGCATGCATTGGGCGCCACTACCGCCATCGGTACACGCTAAAAAAATTCCGAGTAAAATCGAAAAAAATCCAGTATAATGTCACTTCTTGACCCTGTAGCAGAAAGTCATTATGTATGAAACATGTGGTTTTTTTGTAGACTTGCGATTAGAATTTATCGTAAGTTTGGTTGCATGTTTTATGTGATGAGTGTTTCATAAGAATACTCATCTAATGTGTCATGATAGTGTCACACTCCTATCTTTGAATCATATTTTTTTTCGTTGAAATGCCATGTGCGCTGGTGGCTGCCGGGCTAAAGCCATGGTAATAAATGCAAAGCGCCTTGAGCACTCAGCAATGAGAGTGGATACGTGTGCTATATAAATTGCATATATTATTATTATTATGTATTATTATTAAAACAGAAGAAAAAAATATTTCGTAAGTCTGCTTGTATGATTGACTTCAAATAGCACGGCGTTTTTGCCATCTTTCTCTGCATACATCTATTAATTAACTTTTACAAACTGTTTCCTAGTTCAAGTAATCTTATATCAGAAAACGAATTTTAAGTGGTGTTCTTACACTTTTCTCATGTTACACTTTACTGACACCGACGTTGCATAAAAGTAGTGTCCTATGTCAGCATTCGAAGAGCCGAAGAGATTGTTATTGTCCTCGAGGGTTAAAAGAGATAATCCACTTTGTACCCTTATGATCTTTCAATTTAGCTACTTCATTGTAGACCTCATAAATCAACATGAGGTGGTCGGTATAACCTATTGCTGATTTTCAATGTCACAAGTGCAATTCCAAATCCGGGGAGTAATGTAAAAGTGATGATTTTAAAAAAAAGGCATGTCTTTGTTTCTAGTTTAAGTTCATTTTTATGTCCCACTAATCGAAAAAAAGATATAAATATCCAAAGTGGCAAGGGATAATTCTAGGTATAAGATAAAATGTAGAGCTATACTAGTCAAATGAACCTAAACCAGGATTATAATACTTATAATATATAATACGTTGCATAAAAGTAGTGTCCTATGTCAGCATTCGAAGAGCCGAAGAGATTGTTATTGTCCTCGAGGGTTCAAAGAGATAATCCACTTTGTACCCTTATGATCTTTCAATTTAGCTACTTCATTGTAGACCTCATAAATCAACATGAGGTGGTCGGACCAACCTATATTTGATTTTTAATATCACAAGTGCAATTCCAAATCCGGATAGTAATGTGAAAGTGATGATTTAAAAAAAGATATATGTTTGTTTCTAGTTTAAGTTCATTTTTATGTCCCACTAATCGAAAAAGATATAAATATCCAAAGTGGCAAGGGATAATTCTAGGTATAAGATAAAATGTAGAGCTATACTAGTCAAATGAACCTAAACCAGGATTATAATACTTGTTATAATCATCAACCTTCTTTCTTTCTTTTCTTAGCATTCCGTTCATTAGTTTAATAAATATATCCACCAGTAGAAAGAGTACAGATTATTGATTATTTCATTTTCTCAAGAAGATTCTTTCCTCAATGTGTAATTCCAGTCAAATGATAGCAGTTGTTGTTGGAAGATCCTTTGTAAATGGGAATAATATTCATCTGTTGAGTTATGAATATCAGAGTGTACACACTGAGGAAAATATTTTTACACTCAAATGTAAAATTTTGCAAGATGATTTGGACTGTACTTAAAAGTAATTTTATGAAATTACGAAATTACTATCTAGCCACAAATTTATATACATGTATATATAGCATCAATAATTTTCATACACGTTACCTATGTCACTGTTATTGTGGATGGG
>BQKZ01000240.1:219835-230216 GCA_036244855.1 Temnopleurus reevesii
AAAAAGAATAGTCTTGCGGAAAAAAAAGGTTAAACGATCATCATGTCCCACATTCAATACGTTTTTATACAGTTTCATAAAAGGCAATTGAGTAGTGACAATCAATTCCTTGAAAATGAAATTAAATGTGTTGGAAATTGAAAAACAAAAAGGTTGAAGAAACCTTAATTGGAAACGCAAGAATGTCATCTTAAAGAAAAACTATGAAAATATTTAGCTTTAGCTATATTTTGGGCAAAGGCTATTTTAAATGTAGCTTTATGATTACAAAATAAAGTGGCTACCCCTTATCATTCTCTGAACAGGTGCGACATTTATTCGACATTTCTCCGCAGAATAACAGAGGAGTAAATTTCTTTTGTTTGTAACAATCTTTTGTGAATGTTTCATAGGATTTTGTTGTCTTTGTCCTAATCTTTTGTTCCTTCTTCTCGCCGGGGGGGGGGGGGGGGGATAAGAGCCTTTTCTTATTTTTGTCCACAATTTTAATTTTACTTCTTTCTCTTCAACAATGTCACTACCGTGTGTATATCAGCCGCGCCCATGCTCTTGCAAGCGATTGACGAATTGAACGTAACAAATCACCATCCAACACTGTGAGCGGAAGGAACAAAGGATTTCGGACAAAGTAAACAACTACACTCAAACCTTCAGGACAGCTTCATGGACGCAAAAGGCAGTGCCCCCCCCCCCCCCGCCTCCCACATTTCATTGTATGAAACCTGATTGATATTTCTTCACGAATGAGTGAGATGGCAATTTCTTTTGGGGGGCGGGGGTATGTATCTAGCCAATGTGAGTCCTTGAATGGATTTATTTACTTTGTCCACAATCCTTCATCCCTTCTGCCCATGGTGCAGTGAGCTAAGACTCATCCGAAGAATATCTGATTCGACATGTAATTCCCCCGCCTTAAAATGGTCATCAATTTCAGGCGAGATCACGTGATGCTGGAATTCATTCAGCGTTGCCCCAATCACGTAACGTTTCCATCTTCTGNATTATAATACTTGTTATAATCATCAACCTTCTTTCTTTCTTTTCTTAGCATTCCGTTCATTAGTTTAATAAATATATCCACCAGTAGAAAGAGTACAGATTATTGATTATTTCATTTTCTCAAGAAGATTCTTTCCTCAATGTGTAATTCCAGTCAAATGATAGCAGTTATTGTTGGAAGATCCTTTGTAAATGGGAATAATATTCATCTGTTGAGTTATGAATATCAGAGTGTACACACTGAGGAAAATATTTTTACACTCAAAAGTAAAATTTTGCAAGATGATTTGGACTGTACTTAAAAGTAATTTTATGAAATTACGAAATTACTATCTAGCCACAAATTTATATACATGTATATATAGCATCAATAATTTTCATACACGTTACCTATGTCACTGTTATTGTGGATGGGAAATATGTCTTCAAAACAGCGTTGAGAAATCCAAAATAAAAACGTGTCAACATTTTCGCCCATCTTATAGCAATCATAATTGTACAAATGTAAGCTTTGAAGTAGATTTATAATAATGATAATAATAATAATGTTTTATTTACCCAGGGTAGCCAGATTCAGCTGTAAGTTAGCTTTAGCTTTAGCTCCGATTACACTCATTATAAATCCATTTCTCTGAATCTTAAATGACTGTTACTCAACAACATAATCTCGTAAATTATATACTTACTAATCTACAAACCCCCAAAATCTTATTCATTTGAAAACAAATACAGTTATCGCTTGTAGATCACCTTCCGGCTAATTCTTACCCGACCAATTTCTTTCAAACTGAAACATAAGTTTTACTCCAATACTATTCATATAGTTTAACCATGTATATACTTAACTTATACTTAAGTTAGTGACAACTATTCTTCTTTTTTTTAAATAATAATCGTCTTATATGTTATTATCGCCTTATATGTTATTCTAATAACTACTGTTATGTATTTTAAGTGTCTTTTTAATTGTATGATATGTCACAATTCAGCCTCCTGGCTGCTATGATATATTTTAATAAACATTGAATTGAATTGAATTGAATTAGAAGTGATTATTTCATTTCTTGCATTAAACAAAATTGCTTTTAATCCCTTCACTAAAAAACCGTGGTGTTAATGCAAAGTAAACACAGACTCAGTGATGGACTTCATTTATGGAATCGAACATCAAAATGGAATCAGTTATTATTGTGGCTTTTTTCACACCAATTTTTTTTTAATCAGGGTATTTGAACGAGATCTCCAGCAATGTTGGTGCTCTATAAAACATTTTCAATGTTGGACATTATCAACATGGAGATGGTGTTGAATGTCACATCACGTTTTTTTATAGTGTTGACCCTATTACAGATTTCTTATAAACATTTTAAGTCTTTTTTTCTTAAAGCTAAAAGTATAATTCCAATCCCAATGAAGGTCTTAGGAAAATCGAAAATGTATATTTACTTTTATAAAGACAATTACAATTTATCGAAAATTATTGGCAATATTTTTCAAAAGCGATTATGCCAATGTATTGGCAAACCTCCCAAATAATTAAGAGATAATGTATCGACGCGTTGTTAGAACATAATGTTCCTATTTTTCCCCCAGGTAAAAATACACACGCTTATTCAATTATGTTATGTAAATACGAGGGCTTTCCATTTACACGAGAGAGCATCTATATAGGCGGGCCGAGCCTGGTTACCTATACTTATCAGTAGAGGCTATCAACGATGCCTCGCGAAAACGAAGCAAATCATGTACACTTTATCTGTCCGCTGTCGAATTATTCCCGGCGTTTGATTTGCATATCGAGTGAGAGTCATGGTTGTGATGACACAAAATGTCATCTTGAGGCAACCATTAAAGGTTAACTAACACACCGGCTCAAAAACAAATGCATTAAACGCCGGCAATTTACGTGCGAATCAATGCGGCGAGATGCATAGACGTCCACAATACGCCGCGGCGGGACGATATTATTCGCTATACACACGATGCCTTTAATCGTCTTCTGTCCGCCACCAGCGCACATAGCGCCCCGCAGATAAAGCTGCCTCATGAATATGCATGACGTGGTAGCGCTATGCATTTCTCAGCACGGCGCACTCTGCATGCATTCTCCATAACGGGGGCCCCCATGCATACGGCGCACTGGTATAAACCCGTCATTTTCATGTCGCTCTCGCAGCGCCACTCCGCTGGTGTACATCACACAGAATACATCCGTTTAAAATCGCGTTTATATATATGTACATTTTCGCCCAAATATGATATGATTCGGGCATTGTATGAGGACTTTTTCCCCCGAGCGAGGAAGGAAGGATAGGAACTATTTCCATTGGAATCAAAATTGGAGTATCACGCCATTCTTCATGTGGATTTTCACATCTACCGTAGATACTAGTATGGGAAGGATAGCAATAAACTACGTATTCTTGTAATTGTTATTAGTCGTTCGTAGCTTGAGTAAGTACATATTTTCTTCCATACCCTCCCTTTACTGGCGAACATAAAATAATCATCTTTATCTTTACATATATCACAATGAAAATACCAAATCATTTGGCACTTTCAAATTAACAGCTCGGAACGAATAAACTGTGTGTGCGTGTGTGGGTAGTGAATTCATTTTGCCCGATCGAATAGAAAATTGCTTTTGTGTATATGGGGTGACACCTGTTTATTTCATTTGCCATTTTGGAAACCCCAGAATGACGTTATGGATATCTGAATAGATATCAATCAATCGTATAATATGCAACGATCACACCCAATTGCTTTTTTTTCTGTTATTATGTGTTATAATTATGGTAATCTGGAGATACAGTACATTCCGTTGTACTTTTAAACATAAATGTAAATAATCCGCTTTTATTGGGAAATCCTTCATTCAAATATCATGGAAAGATTAAAAAATAACAAGTATGTCACGTATTTCCTTCAAATATACAAATTTTCGATGCAATTATTCGAAAATCTGTACATATTTGAGGTGCCTATGGTTTGAGAGTGACGGGCAGAAAATGGCGCGCCTTTTCCATACATGCTTAGCATAATCGCTCCTTTCAGTTGGCATAATGAGTCGGGTTAAATGGGCTCATCGTTAAAATCGTGCGTTTTAACAGTTTCCCCTATGTATTCTGAATACTTCGTTGGATTTTCACGAATATATATTCGTTTGGCAATTCCATTTTTCATGTTGGTATATGAATTTTCCAGTCATTTCGAGGGGGAAAATGTGTAAGATGTTGAATGCAATTTTCAAGCATTCAGAGACTATGATCCGTGTTTTCACGAAGTGACTATTAATAGCAAAGGGGTAGTGACTAATAATGATATATATATTCCGATATAGCAACAATTCAAAGGGTATGCTATTGCAATTCATGTTAAAACCACGTTTCAATGAACCTGTTTAGAGGGATGCCAGTTTTCAGGCAAAATCTTGAATTCAGGCCCTGGCATTGTACTCTTATAGTCCTTGGTAAAAGGGTTTTTTGTACAAAATGTTGCATCCTAGGTGATTTTCAGGCCATGGCATTATTATATTTTTGTAGGTCATTTTCAGGCCATCTGATCAATTCCAACTGGCATCGCAAGGTATACCATTGGTTTCGTGGAACATTGCCGTTTGGCTGCCATCACTTCATGAAAACACGGACGTTATGATCAGATTACAATATCGGCCAATGTTGAATTTATTCCTTTTTACATTATTGTTGTACTAGTCATAATTCCACAGATTGTAACATTTTAGAATGTGGAGAGATGTAATATGTAAAACCCATATTTCTCAAATATAAAAGAGACAATTTGTACTTTTTAAAGTATGTCAAATAGCATAACTTTTTAGTCTATGGTATGACTATTTTCACATTAACGTTTGATGCTTCTGAAAGTGCGATTTATAATTCTTATGAACAAGTATCTACTCTTGCAAAGATGTTAAATCTATACTTCTGGAATATGATAAAGAAAATGTGTACTTTTTAAAGCATGTCAAATAGCATTTCATTTTAGTGTTCAATGTCTATGACTATTTTCCCATTCACATTTGACGCTTCTAAAAGTGGTGATTTATAATTTTAATGAACAAGTATCTACTCTGGTAAAGATGTAAGACCTACATTTCTAAAATATGATAAAGATGATTTTAAAGCATGTCAAATAGCATGTCATTCTAGTGTTTGATGTCTATGACTATTTACCCATTCACATTTGACGCTTCTAAAAGTGGTGATTTATAATTTGAATATCCACTCTGCCAAAGAAGTGTGAATTACATCCATAAAACTAGATAACAAAGTATAATTAAAACCACCAGAATACCACATTACCAGCTACTATGGTTTATATTACATCAATATTTTGTGCATAATCTCATCAATACCCGGTCGCAAAAATTGAGCGATGCCTCGTGAAATTAATTTCGTGTCCTTCCTATTCGTTACAGGGGAGAAATACTGCCAGTATATTCGTATTGTAATTCAATGCGAACATGATAATGTAGTGGGTTACGTATCGTATTATAGTAAACTTGCATTTGCTGGTACTTGTGTGGGACTAAGAGAAAGGAGAGAGTCTTTAGAGGGTAAAATAGAGGTGAACGTATTTACTCCCCCACAATACTCCACAATATATACTCTTGAGACATGTAGAGATTACAAGTACGCACGCGAAGATATCACACATATGTGCCCACGTACGCACGCACATACACACATACAGAAAACACACACATACGCGCGCGCATACATACATGCAATCGCACAATTACCTTACTTATTGTATACTCATTTTGGAGACATTTTCTAGATAATAAACATGCACACGCAAACTCACTTACACACACCAGAATTTACACCTCACAATACTATCTTAAACCATTGTTTAACATTGTTTTCATTTAAAGAATTCTAAACTGCCAGATGATAAAGGTTATGTGAAAGGTTGGTGGTGCATATAAACTAAACTGGGAAAATATTAGGCTTCAAAATCAACGTTTAGTGCTTGAAACAAGCGAAAATCGAAAAACGTCGCCTCCATAGGCTTTGTACAGGAATTAATGCGTCATCCTGACGCTTTAATTCAATGTGCATAGATATCTTGATAGTGCATTGAATAACTTTCTTTATTTCTGGATCCCATGTTGATTTTTCATCTATCTGAATATATTTAGATAGGACAGACAGCTTGGTTTGAGATTTTTTTAAATTGTGCAACTGCAATGTGTGATAGTGCCTTTAATACGTGATAAGAAGTAACCAATTTTAGAAATTTCTGTAATTACACACGCACAATTACACACACGTGCGCATGCAAGCATATTTGCCACCAAAAGGCACTTGACACTTTTGACAGTTCATTGCGTCATGTTAATGAACATTTTGCACAATACACACATATACACGCACATACAAATGAACGTATCGCATGAGAAAGATATTGTATGCATGATTTTTTGTTTGTTGAATATTTGTACATACAAACAAATGGGAAAACATTTCCAGGGCAGATGTATACATGTCATGGTTTATTGAACATTTATTTATGCACACATACGATCAAACATACATTTTTGGATGGATGTATTTGAAAATTTCTACATATATACGCACAAATTTGTACGATTGAGCTCATATGTTTAGAAAGAAGTGCATGGTACTATTTCTGGAACATTTTTACAAATTGATAAACAGAATGATATCAAGAGAGAGACTTTAATATATTTCCAATCGTTTGATGAACATGCTAAGCGCTCGCGCAAACACACACACATACACACACACACACACACACACACACACACACACACACACGTGTCCATCAAAGTATGCATGCCTTTTTATTTTCACGGCCAATGCATTCAAAGTTGCTTTTAAATAAAATCCAGTTTTGTTCAAATTTCAAAGACAGCATTTTTGCGAAATATCGTATTATACTAGCATGCCTAAAATGCAAGTCAAATTTTGTATACGCGTGACATACGATCTGGCGAATGCGAACGATAACGCATTCATGGATGACTTAATTATACCACAGCTCTTGTGGTAATTAAAGTGAACAACTTCTCAATTTATACATGATGCATAACTTGTCATATTTTCCCGGTACTCGCATCAACTTCAAGATTTCAGCACAAATGAATCATCCCATCCCAAAAAGGGAGCAATGTCTTGAAAGATCCCGTCAACCCGTCCCCCTTCTGATTCGCCAACATTGGTCAGAATTGTCACGTTCGGCCTTGGGGGTATATATCGAGTAGCGTGCGATTCGCCCCTTCTATTACGGAGTTAGCCGAATTTTCTAGCATGCGAGATGACCCGATGCCATTTTCTCTTTTTTATTCTTTTTCTTCGTCTTCTGATTTATTTTCGTCCTATATTTTAGCAGCATAATGCTCAAGCCTGCAGACGTCACGAATTGCACACTTGCACTATTAGCCTAGACAAAAAAAAAAATCCTTTTTTAACGATTTCTGACTTCTATCTGTCTCCCCTACATGGAGATGATTCAAAATCCCTGTTTAAAAGAGACCCGATTTTCCGTCTATCATTAGCATCGATATCTGATGCTAATTTATGTATGGTTTTCAAGCAGTAAATTTCGAACTATCCCTTTGGCGGGAATTTGTATCTTGATATGTTACAAATGAGATGTCGACAGCTCAGTATGTATACCGTATCGGGCTTTTAAAACAATAAAGGCCAATTCCAATTTTCTGGAAAAGTGTATCGACAATCTGTTTGGACTCTTATACCAGATTCTTGCATGGTAATCAAATATATTTCCGTTTTTAAGACGCCAATGGTAAAACAAAAGACATTTCAGCTTTTGATTATTGTGGGTTCGCTTTTTGGTTGTAATTACCATATAAATATTTAAAAAAAAAAGGATTTGTTTTTTATTCGTATATCATGATTATCTTGTAAAAATAATTTTATTCTCGAAGTCATTATAAATATACAACTTGGTAAATCTGAAAAACAAACATTTCCAAAATGATTGTCCATTTCGATATGTGTATTCATGTCATGACGTGGTATGTGGATGTGGGTTGGTGTGTATAAAATGTGTGTGCGCGCTTAAAGGTATGAAATAAATTTGTGTGTGTAATATTGTGTGCTTGTATGCACACTTATCCTTACACATAGTATTCAATGAAATATTCATTGCATGCAGCTCTTATGGAACATTAATTCACCAGGGCTGACTAAAACATTGGACTGGATGTTGTTTTTATATACATTCATGTTTTCCTTTTTTTCATCTTTCATTAATAATGTATAATGACCGGGTTAATGTTGCTCACTTGACATTTGGATATTTTAATCAACAAACTATGTTTTCCAATCAAATTTACTACTGTTTTCAGACAATTTAATAATTTGATCATTAAAATTTGCCAAACTTAGACACGCTTCCTTTGCATTCAACATGAAATCAAATTGCCGATATGCAGATGGTTTTGAAAATAATTTAAAATTAATTCAGGAAAACCTACAGTAAATTCATCAGTAAAAGGAATTAGTTAAGTTACATGTTTCATTGTTTTTGCCCCATTGAATGTGTCCTAGAGAATTCTATTTTCCGAAAAATTAACTTGAACGCAACTTGCTTCTTTAACCTATTGACATTTATGTGACCGTACGATTTTTAAGTTTTTCTCAGTCTCCATAAGATGTACTGAGGGTAATCAAATCGTGACACATTCTTTGTATTTATTTGTGTTCTGCTACTTGAATATAAACCCTGAATTTAGATAAATTTTCTCAACAATTTCCCATCCCATTTTATCATTCCTCCAGAATGGCGGCACTGACGACGGGCGCCACGCCCTACTCGGACGGACTGGAGGTCAACTTTGGTGGGGGCCCAGCCCGAGAGCCACCCCCACCCTCGCCCGAGGTCCCCCCGAAGAAGACCAAATCGCCGGCCGGCTTCATCGTGTCTTTGCTCACCAGTAACCGCTCCCTCTTCATCTTCAGCGAGGAGAACTTCATCCGGAGATGCGCAAAATGGCTGACAGAGTGGCTATATCCTTTACGTTTATGAATAATTATACTATGTGTGGTGATGACGATGATGATGATGATGATGATGATGATAACGACGATGATGATAATGGTGGTGGTGGTGGTGGTAGTGCATCTTGATGGTAGTGGTGATGCTGCTGCTGCTGCTGATGATGATGATGATGATTGTGATGATGGTGATTAGGATGAAGAGAACTTCATCTGGAGATGCGCAAAATGGCTGACCGAGTGGCTATATCCTTTACGTGCATGAATAATCATACAATGTATGGTGATGATGATGATGATGATGATGATGATGATGATGATAATGACGATGATTATGGTGATGATAATTATGGTAATACATTGTTGGTGGGTGTTGTGGTGGTCGGGATGGTGGAAATGATGATATGAAGATGATGATGATGATGATGATGATGATGATGATGATGATGATGATGTTGATGATGATAATGATGATGGTGATGATGAGGATTATGATAAACATGATGACGATGACTATGATGAAATGTATATATTACGATAATGATGGTGGTAGTGGTGGTGATAAAGATTCAATTCACATTTTATACCACTAAAACAATTACACGCTTAAAGGTAAACTATATACTAAAATTGGATGTCGAGACCGCCTAGAAGAACTATGTCTTATATGGCGCTGCCACCACAATGATATCAACCGAGTATGACGGTGATGATGATGATGATGATGATGATGATGGTAATGAAGATGTTGATGGTGATGATGACGATTTTGAAGAAGAATGACGACGATGATGATGATGATGACAAACATGCTATAGATGATGATGATTATGAAATGTGATAGTTATTATGAGAAGCATGGTGAAGTTTATGATGATGATGATGATGATGATGATGATGATGATGACAATGACAGTTATGATAATTATGGCAGGTTTGGTGGACAATCCCACGAAAGGGTTAATGTCTGTTAAACGGGAGAAGCGCATTTGTCTGTAAGGTTCCATATGATTCATTAACGTTAATCATATGCAATACATTTCATCTATCAAATGCATTATTAAATTTCTAGGAATTTCATAACGAGATGCACCATTTGTTAGTGCAACGGACATTACAAAACCTTCGTGCGCCTTAATGATGATTAAATATTTACCATTACACAATGGAGAAAGGATGAAACTTGGCTAATTAGTTGATTAATGAATTAATCAGTAATTAAGTCATGTATGTATGTATTTGATTATTAATGAACATGTAAACTGAAGAAAAAAAAAGATCGTAAAGGTGCAGCATTTCACCTTTTGGGATTAAATTGTTGGGGTTTTCGGGGGGGGGCAAAATTCGTCACGAATGGACCTGTAACTACG
>BQKZ01000241.1:50412-60675 GCA_036244855.1 Temnopleurus reevesii
CCCATACCCCATTCTAAGAACGGGAGACACTCTGCCAGCATCCTTTTTCTTCCCTCACTCTCTCTTCTTGCCTTCCTCTCTCTTCTTGCCTTCCTCTCTCTTCTTGCCTTATTCCCTTATTTCCCTCTTTCTTTCTTTCTTTCTTTCTTTAATTCTCACCTTCTGTACTTTCTACCCATCACTGTCTTTCATCCACTACCGCTTTGACCCATATACCCTGCGTTGGTCAACGACTGCCCTTTCGACTTGACACCAATGTATAATTTTGAGATTAAAATTATCGATAAAATCCCGGAAAATAATCTCACTTTTTTTTTTGGTGATCTTTGCGTTGATGGATTGGCACCACGAACGCGGGGTCGGAATTAAATATTTAGTCTCTTTTCAAGTTTTACTTCATCTCTCTAAAGTGTTGAGGCTATTACACTCAGCCGATATTGGGGGAAAGTGCAAAAAATAATTGGTTTTCTTGAAATGAATCATGCACTTTTTGGTGCATTTTTCTCGAGATGAGAGAGTCGGGATTTAAGCGCTTTCATTCAATGAAATTACCGAGAAAAAAAAAGACGTATATATTCCCATAGAAATAGGTTTATATTTCGTGAAACTTATTGAGGAATAATTTACTGGAATGGAATAAATAGGTCAATAAGAATCAAAGTAATGACGATTCAATTAGGGTGGTAGTACACTAAGATGTGAATTTTCGATTTTAATACTGACTGGTCAAAATTAAATTGATTGCGTTTTTTATGACAAAATGGAGACGGCTTGATCCAGACTAGCGCCAAACCCGATCAGACTGTTGAAAAGTTGCTATTTGAATTTTGAGGGGGTCACAAAACGTCTGGAAGCAACTCCAAGGTTGTCCTTTCATTCTCAACTTCAATGGCAGGACATGATGATGAATTATTGGCGCACTTTTTCCCTTTTTACGGGTTAGATTAATAAAATATGCCCTGGGCACTATTAGAAATTGGAGAAAACGGGGATAATGCAGCGCGACAAGCTTTACATTACCTGGCAAACGCGTGTGGATTAGAACCCAAATCAGGGATAATCACCTAACTTCTGCGAAACAGAAGATTGAAAAAAAATATTTGATTGCAATAAAATTCAAGAGATTGAACGCAGTATTTGTAACATTTCCGTGAAGCAATTAGAAGATGCAAAGTTCTTGTATAATTTATATTTTAGCCATTTTCAAAGGACTACATACATAAATGTACTGTAGGCTGTATAAACGACCCTGATCAGAGCAACAAACATTTTAAGAAGTCAATATTTCAGTTTATGTGCATTATGGATTGTCGCTAAGTAGGCCCTATTCTTGACCGAATGTTTGATTTCAGAAGCGGCGTCTTTTGATTCTTAAAGAGGTCTATAAACACGTTAATGTTAAATAGGCTACTGTGCCACGTAAAGATAAACTTGGTTTCGCCGACGTAAAGTTTTCACTTCAGATTTGGCGGCACAATCTGTCAAACGGCGAATAGGTTTATGTGTACAGTCTTCTTGTATCGCGAGCTTTTATCATGTTTATCACTGGGAACAAAATAATGAATCGCATATTTCGGATACCCGAATCTGATGTTTCAAGTTTGGAGGGAGGGGCTGTAGAGCACAGAATTTATGTGGTGTCTGTCGTGTACCGAATACTACTACAGTCTTACACTCTTTGATTTTTCTCTCCATTCGGGGGCCATGAATGTACGGAACGTGGTGGAAAATGGGGCGGGGGGGGGGGGGGGGGGGGGGGGGGGGTAGTCAAGGTGGTATGTATGATAATCATTTTACATTTTATGTGCTCTCATAAGCTTGCGCGTATTTACTGAAGAGTGGGGGCTGCACCCCCCCCCCACACACACACACACACAGACACACCAAGTTCCGCGGACCCTGCGTAATATTTATGTATATAATCATTAGATAAATCTGAATTTGACATTAAAGCATGTAATGATTAAGGTGTAATATCATTTCGTCCTATTTGTCGTTATATGCATAATTTGGGTCAGTTTGACTGCAGTCTGAACTCTGGGAGAGAGAGAGAGAGAGAGAGAGAGAGAGAGAGAGAGAGAGAGAGAGGGGGAGGGGGGGGGGGGGGGGGGAGGGGGTGTGCGCGGTTCGGTAGCAAATAAATGGAGCAGAGAAGTACAACAAATAGAGAGGTAGTTTGGGATGTAAACACGGCCATTGATCTATCCATCGTGGGAGATTGGACAAAGAATGCCTAAAATGTAAGAAACTGGTGTGTATACCCCGATTCCAAGATGGAAACGCCTGATATATCCCGTCTTATATACCGGTTTTGAATATCTTTAGGAGAGAGAAAACAAAAAGGTAAATCAATAGGCTGGAATTCGTTGAACGGGCACGCTAAAAGTTCATGCATAAAGGAAACGTCTAAACAAAAAGAAAACGTCTATTTAATAACTTGTCTTCATTTTTTCTGGGTGAAGTATGTCCCATATTGATTTTTCAATTAATGTGCATCTTATACTCAAACGTCATAACGAAAATTTGATTTCTATTGCAGTTTTTACAATTGGCACGTTTATTGTATGTCGATTCCTAAAACTTTTCTAAAATGTCAATTTAAACCATTAACCACCCAAAAAAAGAACAACAATCGAATGAAAATATATGTCAAAATGCTGAAATGATAATTTCCACGTTTAGTGAAATACATAAGCTCGAACCAAGCAGAGAAAGGGGCAACATTCCGGCACCCCACCCCCACTCGAACCTCTTTTTAATGAACACATGCATTTGCTAAAATGTAATACGTGTATACACCCCTTCTCAGTTTCCAAGACGTTTGTGGTCTTTGAAAAATAACAGATGCACGAAGGTGAGAGTATAATCCTTCGTCATGATTATCCTTTGGCATAGATTTAGTCAAATAATGATCGCTTAAACCAGATATTATGTAATAAATATTTGTCATGTTCGTGTCATCGCAAAATAGCCCCGAACACCAGACAAATTTGATGAGCCAAACCTGTGGAGAGAGGAAGAGAGATTACCATATGAAATTCGCAGCTTGTGAAAATGTCAATTTGGGCAATTTTCATTTATGAATAAATGCTGGTGTGCGAAAAAGACGATGGTGACTGTACCTCAATCTTTTATTATTATCATATTCTTTTTTTTTTTGGGGGGGGGTGAGACTTAAACTTTGTATTATTTTACAGATTTTCGACCTTTTCTGTAATGTGGACTAAAGTCATTTGTTTTAGAACAAATATAACGATTATCATATTTCACATAATCATTGTATTAGACGGGGGGGGGGGGGGGGGGGGGGGGGGGGTGGTAATTAAAAAAAAATAGTAAAAATAAAAAAAAGAATACCGTGCTTGATTATACAGATAAATATGACCATGATGTGAACTTGTGAAGGGTTTCTATTTGCCAGTAATTATATTAAACATTAATTTATTAGCCACTCATGATCACTGTCTCTAGATATTAATGATGTTACTGGGGTTCAGTAGTTCAAAATATGGTTGGATCTGATTCACCCGACGGTCTTCTGCAGATGATTGAACCCGGTGATTCAGTGGTTGTATAGATGCAAGTGAGAATGAAAGTTAACCGATTGACTACCTAATTCTGTAATTCCCATATACTTTGTGCAGGGACTACCTGATTGAAACCACTTCCAATGTCATTGGGTTGAAATTAATGACAGAGAGAAAACAGGGCGAAAAGGGACGAAAATTAGACATTTAAAATGCGTTTTGATCAGGTGGATCGTTCATGCAATCCCGTTTAAGGCAAAATTTCCAGTGTTTGTGAAAATTAAACAAAAATTTAAAGAAACTCTAAACAAATCGTGTAATTTTTGTCCCTGTTCAACCCGTTACTCTACCATGCCAGAGACCTCTTGAATGAAATTGTAATGAAAAGTTCTCCTGAAATATATATTTACGGAGTCTATATTTAACTCTCGAAACATAAACGAGGAAATTCTGACGTTGTGTTGATTGTATAATATTCATTATAAGATACCATAAAGGTTGGAAACTATCGATTCAAAACATTCAAAACTATGGTATTCTTAAATCTAAAAAGTGCAAATTGAAATAGGAGGCGATATTTTTCGCTGTTAAATATCTGTGCAATGTAGTTGTATACATTTTGCCTGTGTGCAACACTAAACGAGAATTTTATCTTCCACGTTTATAGGCCACTACACCATAGACACTATAGTTTAAAAGTGAGGATCATGACTATTGCCAAAAGCTTCAAATATAACTATACGAAACGTCAACTGTCACATTGACAAGGAAAGTTATTTAGGGAATAATAATAAAATCATACGTGTTGTATTCTTATAGGTGTGTAGTTTAGCTATATAGTGGGATCAGGGAAATAATAGACAGTGATTGAGAAAAAGAGGGAATAAAGAAAGAGAGGGGAGAGAAAGGGCGAACACAAATTCTTGATCAAATTGACACGCGCCAAATGGGAGATTAATTATGATGGGCATTTCCGGACCTGTATGACGTCACTATGTCGATGCAACACCGTAAAGCCTAATGAGAGCGAAGAGAAAACAACGATTGTTGACTCGCAAAACAAGCGGCGATGCGGGAGAAAATAATATCACGAGAAATACTTGAATAGTTATGAAGATGATGGTGATCCGTATAGGTCACGGCCTTTGGAGAGCAAAGAGAATGGATGAATGAATGAATGAATGAATGGTGGTGTGGGTTATATTTAGAACCCGTAGCGTCCATTCCTTGTATTCTATATATTTGCACATTTCTTGCAAATTAGAAATATGTCGTGCGAATCTCAAATCAATATTCTCGCATTCATTCATCAATCGTCTCATATCGTAGTTTATTCTGTCCACAACACCGTTATTCTTTGACGAAATTTCGTAAAACATATCTGCATCCCTCAAACAAACAAAAAAATAATAAATAAAATTAATTAGTGATAACTTCAAAGATAAATAATAGATGTGTAGATGATAATCAAATTGATTATTATAGATATACTCAATAGGCCTTAAACGAACGAGTAAATAAATAGAAAAATAAACGATTAAATGAATGAATACTTAAATAGATAAATGAATAAATATATAAATATTGAGAGACGTTATTTGATGTTAAACTACTGAGTAGTATTATATGTACATGCACAGCAGCAAAGTTATGCTCAAGATATATAGATGTTTATGTAATATCAAGGAATTATCACTAGTGATATTTCCTTGGTAATATTAATTTCGAACCATGAAATTAAACAGGAATTTCCTTGACATCATAAGGTTGTGAAATACATATTTTCAGGGAGCCCACATCGTTATCCCATCCCACAAAACTTATGATAGTAATTAAGGATCATCATATTCACCTTGCGGAACATTAAATGTATCTGTTGATGGAGAGTTTACTTTTTTTATTTACCCAAATGCTTCTCAACGAATTTTCATTAGACAATTTAATTGTTTGACGATCCTTCGCTATGCAGGCCTTCTCCATTATAATTTTCACAAAGTTAGAATAGTTTTCAATTTACAATTTTTTGTTCCCTTCACTATATTTCCTCCGTCCTATCATCTATCCTGTGTCAAACACTATATTTGCAAGAACATCTGACCTTCTCTCTCTCTCTCTCTCTCTCTGTGCAAACTTTGGAACACGTTGGATGAATTTCAACGTCTAAAATCCCTCTCCTTGGTAACCATTTTTCTCATTGTCACGGTTGTCAGTCTGTGGTGACGAGTTACCGCGACAGGCGCGTGAATCGAACGAGGTTTTCATTTATCCAAAATGATGCCATTATAATGATCAACCATAACCTAGAATTGAAGTGGTGAAAATTAAAATTTCAATTCTTAATCCTGTTTCTGAAGCTATTCGTTGAAGTTACACCACATAAACCACTGCCATATTCATTGGCCCAAAGTTCCTTTGAATTTTCAGTTAATACGCGGATTGCGAACGATTAATGGTGAAATGAGGACAACTTGACAGCTATCCATTTTGGTTTTCAAAGAATAAATGATAAATATCAATTTATGGCACGATTACCATTCAGATTCAAACATATCTGAAAGCGTTATGGTTCTAGATTTGTATGCATGCAAATGTCAAAAGGGTTAGATTATATCCTTTGGTGTATATTGCTTTTTAAAACAATTAGAATGCTACATGTGCTATATCTGACTGTTATCAATGCGAGTTGCATAGTGCGTCATGAATATGATATTGGTGGGGGTATTGGTACATGCGTATTTATGTGCTATGTCTTTCGGATGGTGACGGTGGAATCGGGGCCTGTGACATAAAAAAAAGTTTGCTTTAGCACATGAATTGCCATAGACTTATGATTATTGTATGATTAATTTGACATATTTATGTTACGGGATCCTGGTCCAGTTAAGTGTGCATTTTAGAATAATGGAGCAGGGAAAGTGAGAAAAGGGAAATGGAAGCTAATGCTACTGCGGTGAACATCTTGGGTTATTTCCAACCCCCACCTTAAGACCCAACGGAAATCCAGCATTAAAACGATGTATCCCAATAAAGGTCGGCATTAATCTTCCTATATTATCACGATCAACTCCATCTTGGCTAGTCTTTAACTCATCGACACCATTGATTATTATTATTTTCTAATTAATTTTGAGTTTTTTGCACCGTTCAAAATCAACGCGAAAAAGAAATCTTGGCATCATATTTTTAACCGATCGACTATACTAAATTCTGCAATTCCCGTATTTTGTGCGCGTACCATCCGGGTTCAGCTATCAATTGATTAATGCAAGGTGTTTGGCCATTGTGGCGTTCTTTTTTATATAGAAGGTTCGAACTATGGTACAAGTCCTTCAAGATGGTGACGTCACAGGGTGATGATACATGTCTTTGATCAGTGACTTTACTTCTTTCTGATTTCCAACTAAATGAACTTGATCCAATGTGTTGCTTTAGGACTCATTAGGCTCCTCATGAAATTCAACCTTTTAAATCACTAACATATTTGAATTCAAATCACAAAATGATGTCTCGTCCCGACACTTCCGTTCGTCTAATTCACATTGTAGACTGTACAAATTGTTGATGGAAGAAAATATATTATAAACACGTTGAACATGTCGGATGAATTGATGATTCACATCGGTTGAAAGATAACTAGGACAAAATAAACTCGAGGACGTCTTTACACAATATACTGAGAATGAAGTAAAATGTGATGGAAATAATAGTGCCTATTTCTCTCTAAGTCTAGCAGATTTATGAGCATACATCTTGATATTTCAATTTTCTCCCTTCTTTGCCTTAATTTGACATTACTTGTGTCCGTCTGCGTAAAATTAATGTCTCCACTTTTTTTTTTATTATACTGAACAGTGCTACGTTACACTCGGACCGGTCCTAAGACAACCATCACAAAAATAATACTTATACAAGAATGCTTAAATGATTATTAATCATTTCTATGAACTATGACACATGAAATATGTATAGTGCACTATTTTACAAAATCAAGTATTGTATTTCAGTTTGGACATTGCATTATAATTGATATTGAGGAGTTTTTAGACATTTTAGGTTGTGTGAAAAAAAAATCTTGCATCTATATTGGGTAATGAATGAATTGAATTCGAAAGACGGAGTAATTATGTCATCACGGTATGCTACTTGTTCACATGATCATTATCCTGATTATCCCCGTGAGGATTGTCTGGAGGTAAATGTCATTTTGGGACACGCCTTCTGAGCATAATTATTCAAGGTCAGTCGGCAAGATGACTGTGACAGTTTCTCACCAGATCAGCCGTAAAAGTGACCTTGATTTCGGCCCACGTGTTTGAAGCAGTGTGTTTTACTTTTAAAATGATGATATTCAGTAGCCGATTCTCATAATTATACCAAATTGCTTTATGCATTGTTACCTGCTTAGTGGAGTCATAGCCAGTTGTATGTTAGGGGTACACAGCTAGCTATATCAACCATACGACGGTTGTTTTCTACCGGTACCCAAATAGCATTGGGTAAGTGTGGCATACGTGGATATTTTTTTTGTCAATGGAAAGAAGTGACGGGAATTGAACCCAGGACACTGTGACTGAAGTTCGATGATGTAACCTCTAGACCACAGTATTGTCAATTTGAGTTTTCTTTCAGGCTAAAAATCTGGGGGCACTGGCTTTGGGAAAATAGTCCCATATTGTTAGAAAAGGATTACCCCCTTTGTGTTCTATAACCCTTAAACTAATTTAAATCAATATCTTCAAATGCGCAGAGCTATCTAAAAGCACAGTAAAATCATAGAGACTGTTCTTGTACCTATTGGTCATAGTGTTGCGAACGTGACTCAACATGGAAACTAAAAGAAGAAAAAATATTAAAATAGCGTCAATGGTGTCAAACCTGAATACAGACAGGATTATTAGTCTGGAAAGGCTGATCCCTAAACCAATTTGTGAAAGTTTAAATAGAAGTTAGATATTAAGACGTATGTGAATTGGCCAGGAGCATACAAGCCACCCATGCAATCAGTATAAAGCAAACCATAGAAATTTGGAAGGGGATTAGAATGGAATCAAATACATAATATCTACATTTGATTTTGATATTTTCAAGAACCTTTAAAAGAGATTCCATAACATGCATTATACGATGCATTATACGTCACAGCTAATCCATGAGCAGATGAGGTAATTGTTGGAAACCTTCCCGATCACAACACAAACAACATTGCGTACATCCCATTCAAAAGAAAACACGCTTCAAGATGTCGCTGAACCTGTCGCTATGACGGAATCTCGCAAGGCCCCCAGAGGACTGACACCATCACCTCCAATTTGAGCTTCTCTCTCTTGTGACAACTTCCTAGGAAAACTAAAAGTGCGCGAGGAAATGGACTAATTTGAACCAATCGGGGATTTTACCCATCTCCATCTCCCTGAGGAGGATACCCGTTATACAGGGATGTTGCAAACTAACCAAAGATCCTGAAAGACTGCTCCAGTGAGGGCCAAGAGGATCAGTAGTCTTTAGAAACATACCCATTGCCATTTTCTTTTGCATGATTCTTGTTGAATAAACGTTCACTCCCTCAATTTGGAAATTTCATTGCTACAGTAATTCATGATTCGACGCAGAAACTTTCTCTTTTTGAAAACATCCGTTACATTGTTGTTTAAGGTAAGGAATGAAACCAAAGAAAATCCAACATGACAACAGAGCTTAATACTTACTGATGCTATTTTTTCCTCGAATTGGTGCTCAGAGGCAAAGGAAATCTGACATTACATTAAACGGCAAATTCATTTAAATTATTGTCACGAGTCATGTTCATTGGTCATTTTCTGATGAATATTTATTTAACTGAATAATCCAACCCTTTTCCATTATTTCATGCATGCTTCCGTAATTATTTTACTCATTAGATAGACTTGGAACTGTAAGCATTTTGTCTAGATGCGAGAATGTTGATGTTTTTGATACATCAGGTCCGTGTCCGCAGACTACAAGGGCAGGTGGAGGAGATTGACAAAGTTTCTGTTTCTTTCCCGCAAAGTTTATCCTCACAGACCCAAATTTCCGTGACATCCTCGAAAAAAATAAGCCTGCAATTTTAAGAATTTGACCCTTCTAAATCGATCGCCATGATTTGTTAACTAAACACCAACATATTTAGGCATTTTAAGCCAATCTATGAACTTATATGAATTACTTGTATATCAACAAAGTTTATTCGTCGTTCTGTAGATAAACTTATTGATTTTGAATGAAAAGCTTTCTTGTAGAAGACAAGATATAAATAGGCCTACATGCATAATTTCTAGGTTGCGTTCATTCCCTTTACTTCTCTCTCTTTCTATCTCATTCTGTCGCTGTCGTTTCAGTGATCCGTGAAACTGTCTTTCCCCTTTTTGAAATATCACATCTCACCATCCAACACGACAACACTCAATTTCCCCTCTCTTCGTTTCAAACACTCATCTATATTTCCACGTTTATTTCCGCCATGTTGTCGTCTGGTACTGGGTTCGGTTCACCTGCAAACCGACGAAGCGCTGAAAACCGATTCGAGAAAAAAAACATCAACAATTTTAACCTCGACGTTTTCAAAACCTCGATCTTGAACTTGGACATATTAAACCGCAACGAGGCGTTTCCATTTTCTCCAAATAAGTGGTTATTGATGATGCCCAATCAGGTGTAAAATGTCACCTGTCTGAATCTATTGCAGACGATCTTTTTCCAGGCAAGGAAAGGTTTAGAG
>BQKZ01000241.1:61275-95416 GCA_036244855.1 Temnopleurus reevesii
GAAGTTCCAAATCTGAGTGCTCTCATTATTCACACTTATTTTTGATGAATTTTTCAATTTTCATTTTTAACACACGAGTGAATGGGGATATAATTAGTGGTGTGAGCCCTAAAAAGCAGTGCTTCAATGTATGAAAAGCCTTTTGTAGTTTCACTTTCCGTCCGCTCATAGTATGGAATGCTCTTTGGGTAAAATATGTCGTAAAGTAGTCTTGAGAGGTGGCCGAAAGTGGTTCAAAGTATGTGATCTAAATATATGATTTGCTCAATGAATATTCATCTAAATTTGATAATAAGCTTATCCTCTGATACCAGGTAGCTATGATCATCATATAGGCCTACATGGGAAATCCAAAATTTCCGGATAATCGTTTTATTTCAAACAGAGTGATCGTCTGTTACCGAGCCACAGTTACGCCAGTCGAGGGGAACTTTTCCAAGGTAATTTCATACATTTCCGTCGCTCTGTAAACCTCTTTAACGGTCTGTAGGTTAGCTAGAAGCGGATTTGCTTCATGATTAGGTAGGAAAGCCATCAAATTCAAATTATTTTAAGTTATAGCTCAATTGCGAGCTAAGTAATCGCGCCACAGTGGTTGTTCCTCCTCGGTCCAGGGGGATACCTTTGTAGTCCCGCGTGTACCGCTGCGCGGAATTAATTCACTGGCAACTTTGACGGCACAATTTCTCAGTGCATGGCTTAGCACGAGATCAGGGGGGAAGGGCTCGGGGCAGCTCCAAAGCGGCAGGACGTAATGCGTGACACGCAGAGCTGGTCTAATCGAGGGCAGGTGATACTCACGCTATCCCGGGGAGCTGCCCCGCACATCGACGTCCACCATTTTACTCCCGGCCCGTTATATATTGGGGGTCACGAACTGTCATTTCGAGTTTGTGGCTCCGAGGATATTTGAGCGATGGGGGCTTGTCTACCCGTGAATTTCATCGAGTTCCTTTCTATTATTGTCGTTTCCTTTCGAGACCCGAGATAAGTTTTCATATTTTTGTTCTCGAACTATCCCACGGCTTGGTCTTGATCACACAATACTATTCCCCTGCGTTGACTCATAGTTCATATTTGTGATCGTTTTCCGATGTTTCTTTGGAATATGAATGGTCAGTGAATACTGGAAATGATTATTGCTGCAGTCATCTAGTTCCTGCGAGTCCATCTGATCGTGGTCATTGTCCTATTTTCACCTTCCTGTCCACTCCCGCGACCCTCCTATTTACTCCCTCCCCGCTCCTCCCTATACAATCAAACGCTACATGCTCCATCCTTTCTCACAATCCTTCCAAAGAGTCTTATAGCATCTCATTAATTATTCACATTTGTCGTGGCCATTATTGACACCCCATCGTCACCCATATTGTCACACTTTCAAACCCTATCGTCATAGCGGCCCTTCGTCATATTCTCGTCAGTCCGACGGTTCCTATTCGTTCTCAATCGTCATATAATCGTGTAACTTCATCACACTCTCGTCACGTGTTTCTGTCAAAGAAGTATAAGAGGTAAATCTCTTTGATTCAGTCTGTGTCTTATTAATACCTCAAGATCAACTAGTCAACGGCTGAATAACGTCACATATTCGTCACCATGTTATTTCGTCATTAAATTGAAACCAACCTATAGACGTAACGACCCTGTAGATGTCTTGTGGCACATCTCGTCCCATAGGTATCACCCTTACCTTGTATTCGAGTCAATGTCTCGTCATTACTTTGATACATCGTCATCAAATCTTCATCAAGTCTTCATCATCACAAATTCACTTTTCATCACCATGTCGTCACAAGATGATCCCTCAGAAACTTGCGATCACATCACAGGGACCTTGTCATTGTTTCGTCACCCAATCGGCACCTCATTATTGTCGCCTCAGTCCCCATTGACACTCATCGCTCCCATCACTCTGAACCATCTCGACACCTCTTCACTCCGTCGTCATTACATCGTCATCTCATCGTCATCCTCATCACTCTTTTATGTGCGACCCAGTCATCACCCTCAACATCGCGACATCGCAATAGCATTTTCATACAAAGCTCCTAACAGTCCCCTCCAAAAGTAAAAGAAGAAAATACTGTAGACATATTACCTAACATGCCATCCTCATTGGCAACATATTGTCAACTCAGAACCATTTCATCTTCATCTTATTTTACATTCGTCATCGCATACTTGCATGTTCTTCATCGCATCGTAGATCCATCGTCAAGTAATCTTCACCCCATAAACTCCATCATGCCATAATCGTTACCCTAACGTCAACCCATGCTCATACTATGGCTCCAAATAGACTGGCATGAAAGGGGATGCAATCGATTGATGGTTGTATCATTTTGCTGACATCCTCCCATATAGCCGTAAAGACTGATGATGTTCTCCATCTCCTCCATAATACCACAGATCCACAGATCAACATACGTTTTCCCATGTCATTCACTTCACATCCCTCATTGTCACTTTTCGGCTCCACTACCTATCCCATGCCCCCCCCCCCCCCCCCCCCCCCCCCCCCCCCCCCCCCCCCCCCCCCCCCCCCCCCCCCCCCCCCAATCGTCTCACTTCGCCACCTCACTGGATCCATCCTAATCCAGAAATATTCCTCCCCCAATCGAACTTTACAACCTCATAATCATTCCCATCGAGTTAGCGAGTTATCATTAACCCTGGTTCAAGTTCGACAAATCACTTCAATTTACCAAACGTCTTATTTTACCTCCTGAAAATACCCCGATAGAAATTCTCCTCGCAACTTGCTCCTCCCAGGAAAAATATTATTTCGACATCAAGAGTGTGTGGTGTACGTCAACGGTTCAAGTCCAAGATTGGTTGGAGCGTTCAAAGAAACTTGCCGACTGAACCACACTATGGTTTCCAATAGAACGTAATTACAGGAGCTCTATGGGAGCACTACTTGGCCTTGAGGCGGAGCGTTCGAACAAAAAATATGATATGATAAGTTCTTTTTAGTAGCACTGATGGGGTCAGGTATGGCGCTCTGTGTTTTCATAGAACTAGTCTCCCCTGGCCAGTCGTTAATCTGCAAGATTTGCATTTATTGCTCTTGAAATCTCTTCATTTTTCACATACCTTGTGCTACCAGAACTTCGTAATACACGTACCATCGTCATTATGACGGTTATGCCTTCATACCCGCTTATTGAAGCAACTATTATAGCCGATTTATCAGTGAAATTATTCATCAAATCACCCAATAAACTATACGTCTTTCATCTTGACCACGTAAATCCAGTTAAAATAACCGAAGCTGTGTGACAAATTGGCCGAGCCGATCCCCCAGCATTCGTCTTTTGGCGACCGTAAGAAGAGAGCTCTGTGACGCAGAGGTCAAACGACCCATGTATGAATATTAAATTGTTGCTAACACTTCATTATGAATTATCGAATACAGTTTCCCAGAAGGGCTGATGGCACGTCGTGTACACTAGAAAAAGACTGAAATGATATTTCAGTACATTGAGATCATGCATTTGGGACTCCACATTTAGATGTGCCATAATCTTGGAAAAACATTTGGACACATTAGTTATACCTTAGGCCATCGTGTTTTTGTTTCTAAAAGTTTGTTGACTTCTGCTAGACTTTGGCATGTTTTGGTGTTAGAATTCCCACTTCCAAATTGTTTCTCCCCTCCAAAATTCCTGCTCAAAAATTTGCGGCAGGGCGAAGTTCTGAACGAACCTCAAATCAGAGGAATTGGAAATGACAAAATCGCTTGTATTTATTATCAGGAAAGATCGTCTAGATTAGATAAGATCTTGCGTGTTTGTAGCTAATGACGATTTTATTTGAAAGATTTAATCTGTTTTAGATATTGGATATCGAGTCAGATTTAAAGATGACAGTGCTGGCTCTTGTCACCAAGCCTTAATAACATTATTATACGGACTAATAAGTATGACCCGAATCAACCAGTTGCAATTATTGCCAGAAATAACACTATGAATCCAATTTCGAGGATTTGAATGGATATGTCAAACGAATCGCTCTCACTATTGATCTGTCTCCGATATTTATAGGTTCAGTACATAAGTTCATGTATTGTTCGTTGAAAAGGATGGGGCGCAGATTGATCTCACGAACAATGACTTGACAAGGCCACTTCGGGGCTCGCTTTTGTTGGGGCGGGAGGAGAGAAATACATGAAGGAAATGGGCCCGAAGCAAGCACGTTAAAGAAGTCATTCTAGCAGTTCGATTATATTTCAAGTTATAGTAAAGTGTATCAATATATTTCTGAAGATGAATTCAAATGCATCATCATTTATCTGCTCGAGGAGAAAGATTTGAATGGGATGAATTGGGGTGGCGCCAGGGAAGGTTCAAATAATTTTACTTTATATTGGGCGGGCGGGGAAAATAGGAATAACGATACTTAGTTGATAATGAGTGCTCGAACTTTCTACTGTATCCATTTAAATATATTTTTGAAGGAATGTGAAGAAAGCATGGCCTAGATTTGAATTGAGGTTTGAATTAGTGACATGAGTCATTATATTTCGTATTGATGCTTTCATGGGAAGTTTTCGCGTTCTATGTATTATATCCAAAACGTTTAATAATAATAGTTTGATAGATCATACCTTTTAGTCAATGTATAAGATTCAGTCTACCAGGTAATGTAGTTGAACTAGTGAATATTTATAACAAATAGTACTGCAATATTCAGAATATATAATACATTCCCAGCTATAGAACAACACGTCACAATGTGTCTTCGGTGGTTCCTGTGTTTTAACGAATATTCTAGATCATTTCATCGCGAATGGACTTGAGTTTTCAACCCAGTATGAGTGTTAAAGAAGAAATTTGCTTGTATTTGTATTTTTTTTTTGTATTTTATTTATTTAATCACGGTAAAAGCCTGATATCAGCTAAAAGCTGCTTTTCAGCAAGGCCTTGAACAAAGTAGAACATACAAAATAGGTAGTACAAACAAGATTACAACGGAAACTTAAAACAAGAAAAATAAATCATCAAAATTATACAAACTAAAATATAAACACGCAAACAAAATTTACAAAAACATAAACCTTTTTCATGAACTTCTAAAGAGGCAAATCATTGAATCAGTTCCCAATTCTATACGCTATTCAACTAGTGTCCATGAAACATGTCCAACGCTGCAGAATTGACAGGGGACCAATGCGCTCAAGAAAAGACTCTTGCTTGCTTTAGAGTTACCCCCATTTATAATTCAACAAGATGAATATAAAACATAATCATATTAATATACCCTGGAGGGAAGAGATCTGTCATGCGACAGCCTGAAAGGTTACGACTTACAAAACCTTGCTTATTAAAAGGATTAAAAAGGACGGGGAATTTTAGTCGAATTGTAAAGAGACAGCAAAGATGATGAATAGTTGATTCTTGACCTAGGCGGGTCTGTATGGGTTGTATTTGTGCCGAAGATCAAGTGGTTCATAAAATTAGTTTCCTACGCTTTAATGCATTTGAATTACTGTTCACCTTTTGTTTCAAGTCCCATGGGTCCCAGGATGGTTATGGCAGGGGTTGAGAGAGGGAGAGAAGGAGAAAGTTCGTCCATATTTCGTCAAGTTCAGGAAATCATTCATTTTTATGGCCCGTGCCCTATTGCTTTGCTTGATTCACGAATTCCATCGGCTTTTCATGATGATTATATTTCAATTACAAAAAACAAAAACAAAATGGATCTTGCGATACTCGTAATGTTTACATGCGATGCCTTACACATTTGTTTATGTGTGAGAGTGTGAAAATACAGCAAATGTAGCATCATATTCAGGGTTATCTGTGTAAAGGTTCATTGCTGGGGACCAAAGAAGATCCGCAGGGTCCCTTTGGACGGAACGCAGTCGATCTGCGCGATGCTGCCTGCGACTGATCGTAAGTCTCTTCGCAGCCATGGCTGGTTAAGACTTAATTGCGTATAAAAACTTACGATCGTACATGTAAGTAGGATCGGTGTCCAGTAAGTCCCGTGTATCGGGGTTGGAGGTGACGAGAAAGTTTGGAATGCTGGCCTGTAACCAGACCCCGTTGAATGACTCTAACGAGAAAAGAGATATTCCTGGCTCTGCTGAGGAATAGTTCTGGGATAATGGGACCCATTTTTGCGAAGGTATGCCGTTTGATATTTGAGCACTATTGAGAATGAAATATACACTTTTAGGTTAATAATCTCGAGAATAAATCATGGGAGAAACCCGATAGTCGCAGCGAGACGCAGATCACGGTCCCTGGCCGATTTGGTATCGTAACGCGATCTTGGGTTGAGAGCGCGTGGTTTAGCTCACGAGTGTTCAATACGGTCCCACGTGTGCGATTCTCTGTATGGTTCTCTGGCCTCGAGTTGTAAAACTATCACAGAATTCGATCGCTGCGAAGTATTTGACCGTCCAATGATGCAGATTCAGGGTTATGTTGACTTTTTTTCTCCCTCGTTTTCTCACCGATACCTATTTTTTCTGCGTTGATATTAGAGTGATTTCAACATTTTGCATGAACTTCATCCCATCTCCCTGCCGCATCCATAGTCCGAGCCTTGGTCTCGGGCAGCAATATTGAAGTAGCTTCAACACGTTTCTTCCCCAAATCCGTGTCGGATTATCGACAATACTTTTTTTTCAACATTTAACTCATTTAAGTGGGTATAAAGTTCCTCCATTCACCTAGTCACCTCTATTATTTACAAACAAAGCCTATGACAGAACTAATTAGGTAGTCCAGGATCTAAGGCCAAATCTTTAGTATCGTGCCAAATCCATAACATCGCATTGAACATGCTGAACATGGTGGATGGCTACGTTTAGATAGCGTCATTTTTCCTAAAATGCGTTTATCAGCGTCATTTGATCGTATGCTTACATTAGAAACTTATCTTTGATCCATGTTTAACATTGTTCCAACAAGTTCTTGGAAAGCTAAATAGCGCTGAAGTGACATACCAATTAGTACTTTCTCAAGAGGATTTCGGGGGGGGGGGGGGAGTACAAAGGCTTTAAGGATAATGATGTCATCATAATGCCTCCTTTAGTTCTATCACGTGGGTGGTAGAGATCAAAAGAATGGATTGAAAAGGTCTGTTTGAGTACCACTTCAACCCCTCTTGTGTTTTCAAGTGAGCATTGTGCTGATTACACGGGAAAGTGATTAGTAATAGACGCTTTAGCGGTCGACTCCTTTGAAGATCATCAACATCAGATTGTTGCCTAATGACTGGGGTCTTCAAGAGACGTTAGGAAAATAAAAAGAAAAGAATAAAGCCTTTAGAGATACCATGAAGATGACAGTGGAGAGAGAGTTCTTGGAGTGAGGTCCTGTTTGAGTACACACCAAAACGTTTGTTTACATCGGCACTTGAAAGTTCCAGTTCTTTTCACGATTGTTTCGAAAGTGTTGCAGTTTCCTTTTGAAACGTGGTGGGACTAACGAACCGATCGAACAATGAACCCAGATCATTACTTCACAAACTCCAATTAAATTCACATCTTGCCGACAATAAACTCTGAAATCCATTCGTTTATTTCTAAACACTTCGTCCTTTCAAAGTTGCTTCTGTGTGGAGTATAGACATGTACAGGTGTATGCATGTGGTTCGTCTTAATATAGGTCTGTCAGGGATGCCCCCTTGGCTGTTCCATGTTTCTTCACGATATGTTTAATAATGTAAACCATTATATTTCTCTTATATAGTCATTCAAAAAGTCAATGTTTTGGTAATCAAATTAAAGAATATAATTATAAAGTAACACGAACATGCCAAAGGGAATAAAAGGTTATAAAGGCTACGCGTAACCAAATGATTATCATAAAGTTGATATCTTATACCAGTATTTCGATATGCAAACAAGTCAGATGAAATAAACATATTATTGAAGAAAAAACGATTTCAAGCCTTTTCATGTAACGATATGTATCCAAATTAATAGGTCCAAAAAATGAATGAAATAATAACGATAAAGGTTTTTGCATGCTCTAAATGAATCAACGACATTTTTACATGTTTTATGTAGTGAAATGCATATACCAGTGTGTGCAACCGAATTCATTATTTAGATTTAGATTTTTATTTCGTCATCCTATGATTCAGATTAATTGACCCGAACGAAATGAAAACACCTATGGATTTTGACCAAAGCTGAGGGTATAATTTGGGGTATGGAAACCTCGCTAATCCTTTCCGGTTACAATTTCTCCCCTTGCTTATGAATTGCTTCTTACGCCAAACCATGTTTTTTTTTCTCGTCATAAATATATTTATGACCATAAGGCATATATCCTACATTTTGTCACGTAATTGTTATACAAAGCTCACAAAAGGCCAGTAATTTATTTGTGGTTTTGGTCGTGCGACCGTTAATTTTACCAACAAACCGTCGTTCAAAAACATTTATATTTTTATGGTTAAATCACTAAACCCCAGTTACACATTTCAGTGAATATTCATTAGGCTGCGTTCTGCAGTTTCGTCGAATTGCGTTGTTAACTATTAATATTGTCCCCAGTGTAAATCAAGAGCGTATCCGGGGGTGGTGAGGGGTGTCGAAAGGGGGCGTACGTGTGTCGCGTAAAACTTCTCGAAAAGAAATATTAAAGGACAAAAAATAAGTGAGGACTCAACACTTGCTGCGTTGGACTGGCATTGCATTTGCACATAATATTATTTAATCGTTAGATACGTTCTAAATGTTAGCTAGATTCACCTGCAAATGTGTGATTCGGCCCGTATGTGTTTCACTTAAGTTCCGCAAGTGCCTCCAAGCTCACAAGCGATCTTCACTGATCTAATGATGCGCTTGATCGCTGATCTGCATACACTCTTGGTCATTGGTGCTCCCTGTCTTGCGCCAGAGCCCCCATTGTCACAACCCTTCAAAGAGGGCCACCGACAATGGTCCGCTGACTTTTAACAGTTTTCCTTCCACCCTCCAAGGTTTCAACAATCATCGTAATCTTCTTCCCTTTCATCGCGAAGGTTGCGGCGCCAGTTAACGCCTTGTTGAAGGTTCCTTTCGGAGCAATTAGTGCAGTGTTTTGTGACATCGGCTCAATCTAATTTCAACCAGTGGTACAATACCCAATCCCTGCGGAATCCCCTTGAAAACTATTGATCAAGGCGCAGCAGGGTTCATTACTATAATGTATACTATCCATAAACGGCTTAACTCAGATAATAGCCCCCGTGCAGGGTGTTCATGAGACCCCCTTTTTTACTTGAGATTTGGACAATCTATTTAATAGCTCTTAAAAAAGGGGGCATCTGTCTTTAGGGATTAAGCTCAATGGGGTGTATTTATCCCTCCGTAGAAAAAAAAGTTCTTTTTAACTGTGTGAATTAAACGGCACAACAAAAGCCAAAGCCAATATCGATCAAAAGAAACGATTATCGGGGATTTCTCAGGAGAGATACACTCCAGGCCCGGGTCATGGGAAAGGGATTGGAGTGGTGTCCAGGTAGTCTGGAAGCACAGACCTTTGGCGTTCGGTTTGTGCAGATGCAGAGCATGATACAGAATCTGCAATCGCAGACTACATCACAGACTGCGTTACTTCTGCATTGCCTCTTCCTCTTACCAAGGCAGAGGTCAAACCTGTCTACAGAGGCCACCCCAAGGGAAACAGAAAAAGTGGCCACTGTAGACAGGTGGCCTCTATAGACAGGTTCCACAACATGCATTTTCATCTGGAGGAAATCAATTTACGTGGCCACTATAGACAGGTGGTCACTATAGACAGTGACCACTACTAATAAACCACCACTAATAGACAGGTTTGACTGTATGTACATAGCGAAAAACCGAAGCCATGGGTCTGTACTTGCACACTAGGATGAGAGTTAGCAATGGTCACTTTCGAGTAGGGGTCTGTCACATGATGCCTTCGCAAGTACAAGTTCTGAAACAGCACAAATCTCGACTATATATCTTTTCTGCAACTGTTTTGATAGGTCCTAATAGAGTTCAAATATTGTTCGGAAAGTCCCCATGATTTCAGCTCAAACACATTGTTTTTAAGGTTAGTAACTGTCAGAAAAGATTATTTATGTCGTCTTTACATTGTTATGAAATATTCACGTGAATAAATATTCAATTTTTGTAAACGTCATATCATCACTGTTTTCTTTTTACGAAGTAGAAATAAATATGATAACTGGTTCGTGTAATGTTAATATCACACCAAATATTAGTTTGAATATAAAATAATGTACTCGATGTATCCTGGCGGGTTAAAGAACAAGTATAAAGTAAGTTGAAATGAAAGTGAGTTATTATTCAATATCGTTTACCATTGTTCCGTATGAACTGTATACTGAGAGTGAGTACCATATAAACCAATTCAAATTTCGAAGCACATGAAACAATTCTAGAGGCCCTTTTGTGACCGATTTATCTCGATCTGGTGGCATATGCGAAGTAAATCTCCATCAGAAATCTGGGCATGAGTTTGGATTTGGACTACGAGCTTTTTGCAACACTCAAAGCACACCGCAGTCGGTCCTAATAACGTTTGCATTGCATCCTCTTTTTGGCATTGGATACAATTTTTTTGCGGTCAAGTAGACATTCCTTTTTTTCCTCGAGAAAACTGCTACAAAACACAAGGGAACGCTTATCTCTTTGCTAAATGCTTTAATTTCCTGAACTTTATGAATTATTATTATCAATTCAGATGATTATCAATTTTGATTGACCCATAAATAATCAACGGTTGGCTACAATTACATTCAATTTATTGTAACAGTCATTTCGAAGGTTCGCTATTCCCAAATTTAAAGAGGTTCCGTTTTCAAAAGGCTCGAATCTCGAAATATTTTACAAGTTAGGGTTTATGAAGTATAGAATAAGGATAACGTATAGAAATTCCTTTTAATTTGGAATATTGATAGAAAAGCTTTACCTCGATATAAAAAGAGTGGTGACATACTGGTATGGATGACAAAATTATGTGAAATAAAATCAACCGGAACAGCTCCTTGTTCAATTTGCATGTGTTTTCAGTCTTTTTAGGAATATTTTATTGATTCATTTATGGGGTATTTTAACAAAATCTTTCTCCTTACCAAACGAAAAAAAAATCAATGAATGAAAGATGTAAATTCTCAAGTTCATCGTGAGGAAAATCGCGGTAGGTTCTAAACTAGTAGTCTGCCAGAACAGACCCTTGGCTTTCGGTGTGTGCACGCACAGAGAGTGATACAGCGTATGCATTGTGTGTCTTCATGCTCCCAGCCAAGGTAGGTGTGATGTGGTCACACAATATGCATACCCTGTATCACGCTTTGCGCATGCACACATCGAAAGTCTAGGGTATGTGCTTGCAGACTAGTAAACCAGTTCCGTGTGTACATCTGAGGCACCGGCTAACAAATCCGAGCGTCTTACCGAAGGTGACGGGGTCCTCCCGGGGGTGTGTTCAAGACAGATGCGCTGAATCCCTCAGAAGTCGGCTCTTCTCCCGCCTCCCCATCTGCAGATCTGCATCATATGCATATCTGCCAACTGCTACTATTTTTAAAGTAATTATTACTAATTGTGGGTGTACATTTGTAATGTTTTGCGTAAAATTCACAAGAGTTTACTAATTTTGATCACATAATTACCATACATTTCAATGTCTGATATGTGAAGATTACTAATTTGTAGGATGATCATTACAAATTTCCACTATCACATGTTGGCAGCTCTGCATCTGGTTATTGGTTCGCCAAGGGGCTTTGATGGGGGCCAAACACATGCCCTTGGAATTGAACTATTTTGACATTACCCATTTTGTATCCATTCATCCATGTGGTTACTCTTCTTACTTATCCTATCTCTCTCTCTCTCTCTCCTCCTCATTCTCTTCTTCCCCATCTCTTCGCAACTCCCTTATACACCTACCTAAAACTTTTGTTTTAACTTCATCGTTTTATACCCTTGTTTCATTTGCATGTATCATCGCTCTCCTACCCGCCCCCCTCTCTCTCTCTTCCTCTTACTGCTTACTGTCTACCCCTCTCTCCTATTTCATTAAACACCCGAGTCTCCCTCTTTCATTTACATTATCTGTAATGTGGTCCTCCTATAAAGACCCTTTTCTCCTCTTGGTCACCTCGATCTCTCCACAACTGTGTGCCTCAATATCCTCCATTCACTCGTTCTCTGTCTCATCCTTCGATCTTTTATCATTTTCTCCATTTTCATTCGGCCTCTATCATACCTATTGCTTAACTTGCCTCCCCCTTCCCCAACTCTCTCTCTCTCTCTCTCTCTCTCTCTCTCTCTTTCTGTTCACAATCTTTTCCAATTCGCCCTCCTCAACCCTCCTCCACACTCTTCCCATCTCCTCCCTGTATCTCCTCTCCCGCTCTCTCTCTCTCTCTGTCTCTCTCTCTCTCTCTCCTCATCTCTCATCCCTTTTTGCCACTCGATAATGCGTGCGACCAGGGAATCATTTGCGGCATCCACGAAAGTGGTTACGACTCCAAAGTTTGTTTTCAGTGGCCATTTTATTACCCCTCGCGCTGGCCTTTTGTTGCCGAATTTTTATTAAAATCTGGGGCCGCTGTACTTTTTTCCTCTCGACCACGCGTGATCTACCGCCCCCCTTTTGATATATGCCGGTTAAAGAGGTTGCGATTTTGTATTTTCCTTTTCGATTTCTTTAGTGCTTAACCCACTTCACTAAGTGATATCCCTTCTGTATCATATCGACATCAAAGAGAGGGGGATTTTGTCGACGTTTTTTTTTTCTTTATGCTTTCGATGTTGCTATTTCGCAGGTCCATTTATGTAGCGCCATTGGGTCGAACGGTGACCGATTGGGAGATATGGGGCGCAGGGATCTGCGCGGCTTCGTGTGACAATTCATCCTTTTTGCAATTAGCATCAATGCCCTATCTCACCACATAAATCGTCGATTTTGTCGGATAAACCAATGGAATAGGGACTTATAATTGCCTAGTTGCCTAGTTGGTGTACTTTTCAATATTGTCTCATGTATTTCATTTGTATTTACACAAACCTTTACAATCATTTCACATGCAGTATTAAGTGGATGTGGTAAAGGGAATGATATTTAGCCCGACATTTCACCAGGAATGCGCATACAGATTAACGTGAATCGAATTCTAAAATTAACATGAATTACCATCAAACATATGTATTTTTACACCCATATATTGCTTCAGAAAGTTGAGTCGGGTTGCGCAATAGTGAGATCGTATTATTCTCAATTTTCTTAATATGACGTAAAGGGCTATTGTAATATGATACAGTTAATTCTTCAAAAATCTGGTGATCTTATGCAAAATCTACTCAACCATATTGAATGTAGAAAAAAGTCGTAATGATATTTCATGGTAAATCTACCCATGATGTGAGCAAGTGTGAATGCCAGAACAGCGCACGATGCAAATCTTCTGCGCGGACCAATGTTTATCCAACAATTACACTTGGTAATGACCCCGCGATGCAGTGTCCGTGTGTTGGTTTCATAGGGACCTGACCTAGCCTATCAGAGGTCAACGCTAATGTATTGGCACAGTTGGACGAAATTCCCTCTGTGGATCTTTCCTGAAGACGCAGTCACACTTTTGTGCGTAAAGCCATGCACATACACTTCGTGTCTATAACATATATCAGCTCTCAAAGCCAATAGGTGACTGGACCTATATGCCCACTTTCGTTATTTCAGATGGCGATGTACTGTTGGATGGTGTTTGTGTTATATCTTTATTCAGTTGTCAATTTTATTATTTTTTTTTATTTAAGCTTCCCTCTTGGTAACGGCTAGACTCTTAGTGGTTTGTCAATTTTGAGTGCGTTTAGATTTTTCGATTACTATCCGCGCTTGTCATTTTAGATGGGTGATAGAGAGGACGTGGGAGGGGGGGGGGGTGGCTCGCTAGTAGTGGTATGCAATAACCAACCTCTCAAGGAAATTTTAGTTGGTCCTTTGGCAGCATCTCTACCTTCTAATAGAATATAAGTTTTTATAATGATAATTGTTATCTACACACTAAGAGATGTTGGTCCAATTTTGCACCCTTCATGGCCGAGAAATGCACCCATAGAGCTGAGATCGATATGCTCACTGTGGACATGGCGGATGGGGAAAGACATCCGTAGGGTGAAGATGTGCACCATAAATAAGAGGGTATTTTATTGTAGAAGCGGCTACATCTCTAGGGTGCAAAACTGTACCCTGATTTCTTATTGTGCACATGAGTTCCGTTCGAGATGTACCTGACACGATCCAAATAAATTTTTTCGTGTGCATGGCCACTGAAATGATTGAATATAGCTTCATTGAAATAAAACAACAGCAAAAAAAAAAAAAACAAAGAAGACAAGAAGACACCAACACTGAATCGTCTTCCTGGAATTGCGTGGTTTGAGCTTGGTTATATTCCTTTTTTATGATTAAAATACAACAAAAAAATCAGACAATATTTGAAAAATCAATATACGAGAATGTATAGGCAACCACGCACAGCTTGGTACCCAACCATACTGTGTACAGGTCACCGCTGGATCAGAGTCAGTGGGTTTGTGTTTGACTCAAGGAGGGGGATGAATGGTGGGGATGTTTTCATATCACGATAGGAGATGCATTCCTCTCCCAAGGTATGCCCATCCCAATGGATGCTAATTATTTCTCTGTTTGTATATAGTGATTAGAGCATACCACATCAAAGGGTAGGATCCCTCCTCGTGTTTCCTCTCTCTTCTCTCTCCATCTCCTCTCCATCTCTCTCCTCACTATCCCTCCTCGTATACCCTAAAGGCCAGGGCACACCGAACACGGCACGGCACGTCCACGACACGGTATTTACGCGATTTATCCCCTGTGATTGGCCAATTGTGAAGCATCCTTTGCGCGGAGGAGCGCGCTGACCAATAACAACCAAGATAGCGCGTAAATATCGTACCGTTATGCCGTGCCGTGCTAGGTGTGCCCGGGCCTTTACTGAAATCATTCACATTCACGTCATGAGTTTCAGGATATTTTTTTTTTATCAAGTATTAAAAGACAGACCACCTAATTCGTCCTCATGACGAATTAAAAGTCTAGTTATTTCTCTGTTTGTATAGAGCATACCACATCAGAGGGTACGATACCGTGAAACGTGGACCGACATCTGGGTCGCCGTGGGGGTGACACAGAGACGTGCCCATTTTGTGAAGCGGTCTTCGACTACGTCGTTGATTACCGTTTGGCGTAGTTTTTCTTATCGACATCCAGTCAGTTTGACAACTTTTTGGTGCCCACTGAAGGTGGAATAATTAAAGTAGGGGCATAGTCAACAAAGAATTAGCTTATCCGTTTACTTAAAAAAGTGCCCAAACTCAAAAACTAGATATTAGTTACACCCCTCCCTTTCGTGGTTTTAGGATCTTTCTCCCCAAATGAGAAGTGACTGAGCAGAACGTTCCAAAATGACCTATAGAACTATTTCTTTGGCATGAGTGGTAGCGGTCTGTTACGACACAGGGGAAAAGACCAGTCGTTTTGATAAAAGTTATTTTCGTTGGTTATATAGAGTAGATATTCGACTACTAGTAAAACTGGAGATGGTTCCTTTGAAATTACTTACAAAGGTGACCAACCCAATTACCATCCCTTATATCTGAGGAGAAAGAAGAAAGAAAAGATCATGATAATGTACACATTTCCACAAAACCTTGTGACGGATCACACTGATGATATGTATTGTACGATCGTATTAATCATTTGCTAATGTTTGTGTAAACGGGGACTCTTGTATGAAAAGATTGTCCTTCTGGGAGTAAACCTTAACCCGTTTATGTATCGTAGAAGCTGACCCTGACCCCAAGACATTCCTATGCCCTCACCTTGCCGTTGAATTTGAGCAAATTGCAAATGCCAAGGCAAGATAAAGTGACCATTTTAATTTGGGTTTATGGTCAAATGCCAAGGCTAGAAAAAAGTGACCACTTCCATATGATTGGCTACTTTCAACCAGGAAGATTTCCATCACTTTGTTTCAACAACAACGATAAATCATAGAAATGTCTTTACTTATATTTTATAATGCAATTATCCAAATTAAAGCAAACCTTGTTAATTTGTCAAAGGCAAACATTTCTTGTATGTGCAAAGTATTATGGGCTTTATAAAAAAAAAAACATACAATATTTGTGATTAAAGTTATTCAACTACGTGTCAAATTAAAGGAATAAACGAGGAGGGAATTCAATGAAAACCTCACATCTAATAAAGTTCGAAGATTGTTTAGTCGAATTCATGATGCATAAATCTGTGATAAAACCGTAATTATTCAAGGAAAGAAATGGTACCAGTACTTTGAGTAACACCGGCGCTGCCCTCCGCGGCGCCGAATACAACCAGTCGAATAGAATATTATATGGAACATAAAGATGATCAAAAGGGGGCAGCACCTACCCAATTTATGACTAAAGGTATTTGAAGAGGTCACAATGCATTTTCATCAATCTAAAAAGATAGAGAATTTAGAATTTCAATGTTTAAAATCGTATTAGTTTATTTGTTGGCAGTAAATAAATAATTACTTTTGTCTTTAAAGATTCATAGTTCAATTAGGGGCACCTACATACACCTCGTGTACTGTCTCACTCTGAGCAGGAGGGACGAAGGAATTGGACAGAATATACAATTTCATTCAAGCCTTCACAATAGCTTCATGATCTTTAAAGAAAATAGCTTCCCTTTTAATTCAATGAACACGTGTGGCAAGTGTTTTACATTTTCTATGCAAGAAGGAAGGAATTTCTTATATTTACATCTAACCATTGTGAGTGCCTCAGTGGAAGTTCTTTAATTTGTACAAATCCTTGTCTCTGCTGCTCACAGTGCCTATATATACCGTGATATTTCATAATGCCCCGGTCGCATAGGACCCCGGAAGCAACACGATTCACCCCGACTCGTTGTTCTGAGGCAGTTAACTGTGAATTAACAACAACGAGTCGGGTGAATCGTGTTGCTTCCGGGGCCCTATGTGACCAGGGCTTAAACCAGGCAACTTTCCCCTCGCGGTTAAGCTGGTCAGATTAAAATACCATCGCACACATATGGATTCTTTCCTTTTTTTTTATGCAGGTCCTTCGCTTTCGCTTGAACTTCACACCTAATAGACTTAAATTTGTTCAGGTGTTGCCGACATGTGTCTAGTCTTGACATCCAGACATAGTCCACACGGTCTTCGAGAAAAGTTTTGATTAGCAGGCTTCATACTTGATGAATTTATCAGCATTTTGTTGTTGTGTATACACCAGCATCGTGGCGAAATTATTTTTAATTTAAATGTTTAATATAGAATGCTTGCGATGTATTCTTTTACATATTTTACTCCTTGAATTTTCTATCCAATGTTCAGAATTCAGACTAGCTATTAGGGGCCGATGACACGTGTTTAACAGATTTTTGAGGTGTAGCAGTGTCAACATTTTACCCCTTTTGTTGAATTGTTTTCCTACAGATTTGTAGCCAGTGGAAGCGTCTAATTTTAGTCCAATTTTCACACGGTCAGTGAGACTATTCATTTGTTTCTCATATGTAGATCTTGAGGTTTTCATTCTAAAATTAGACTTTGGTCGTTAAGCTAGAGTATTGTATTTTGCATCGCAATTCATATACTTGGAGGATGTATATTTTCCTTTGTATTAAAAAATGAGTTCAGAGTTATGTGCATTGAACCCACGAACGAGTTGCTCCGCCATTTTCGTTGATGGCGCCGTTCAATTTTTGCTTTGGTACTGAACAATTAGCATGAGGTTCGATTTGATTTGATTCTATTCATCATTCATCCATTTGATTTTATTTCATTCATAATTTAGCATGATCATTTTAACAAATGGTGTGTACAACTTTTTGTCGATTGAAACATTTAGATTGATAAAAAGTTATCTAAATGATAACTCAATGTCATATGCAAGTTGAACAGTAATGAATTAACTAAAATCGAAGATTTCTCCCTTTCTCGGTGACACTTTTGTTCCGTTTTTCTACGGAATTACACCCACTACTAATTCCAAGATTTGTGAGACATAAAATGTTGCACATGGTTTTTGTCTGCTTCAATGTCAAACTGTTGGAATTATTCCAATACTTTTAGCTTTAAAAACTTGTCAAGACACCCCCGATCGATCGAAGAGTATTAACGAAATCATTTTCGTTTGCTTGTTTTACTAAACAATGCCATTTCTAGAAAATGTTGGAATTCTATGTCTTGAAAAATCTTAGTTGAATTAATTTGTTGATTGACATATACCTAATTATCACCTATGATTTTTACCTCGATATAATCCTAAAGAAAAGAAGAATTGTCTGAGGAATTATGTCTCTCGTCTATAAAATTACAGCATAGTTTTAGCGCACCATGAATATTGTATGTGTTTCATCAAGCTTTTGTGAAACGGCTAAGTTAGCTTAATCAGTATCTATAAAGTTCGAGAAGAGGTCAATTTCTTTTTCTTAATCCCGACCTATCATTACTCATGTTGGAAAGTCTGACATAACCATCAGATGATATCCTATAGTCAGGACAGTGTTATATGTTGAAAAAAATCCAGGAAGGAAAATTTACCCATTTCACAAACATTTGCTGATCTGGCATTGTAAAAGAAATAGGGGTGGGGGTACTTTTTTTTTATTAAAAATGTAAAACTATTGTAAATCTCAGACTTCAGGAATTCATTCATTAGGCTTTATAGAAACAAAAGACATCACTATTTGTTTCGAACTACATTACTCGCAATACAGTTTCCGTATATTCTTTGTTGCTATATCGGACAAGCCTCGGGTAAGCCTTCGGATTGTCAAAAACTATTTGTATATACAATAAAGCCCAAGAAATGTGCATTTACTATAGTCATGATAGTAAGCCAGCCTAAAAATGCAAAGTAAATTCTGTAAACAAAACATAGGAAGCGAAAATCGTCCAGAATTTCCTGGAAGTCAGGCTAACCAACTTTTTTGAATGAAAATGATCACGACAGTTCCTGTCCACAGTCAGTCTCGCGCCAAGCAGGAGTTAATTATTTTTTTTCGGGTTCTAATCACAAGATCACTTGTTTCTGATTTACTGAAGGCTATACACCGTGTGGAAGTGTTCAGAAATATTGAAATAAGATGTATGGTGTCTGTAGAGATGATCTTTGGGTTTATAAATGTAGTTTGGGGCAGAATTAAACTCATCATTTATACAAGAGTCATTTGCAACTTACGACATAGAAAGAAAACACGTTTGTGCAGAACATTAATAATGATGGAAAATCCATAATCAGACCTCCCAGCCATTAAGAATTTTGAGGAACTGAGAATATGAATTTTTGACTATTTTGAGAGACTTTCAGTATATGAATTTTTGACTATTTTGAGAGACTTTCAGTCAAGTCAAGAGTTATATTCTTCTTGATAATTCTACTACACAGTCCATTGAAAAACATGGAGTCTTTCCTCTTTGTCAGCAAATCATTCCTCTTTTTCTGTTATTTTTGGTTGAGAGGTCTGTACAATTGTACAGATCATTTAAAGTCGCAGGGGCGATCCATTTCAATGCCAATATTTGAACTTGAAATGGTACGTTTCCTTTTTTTTTCGGGGGGGGGGGGGGGGGGGGGGGGCCATCATTGTAAAATGTATAATCTAGGGTATCGAAAATGCTTTTTCAATAAAACTGAAAACTGTCGATTCAATGACGTCATAAAGTCGTCAGTCATCACGACGAAAAAGTGAATTTGGCCGAAATCTGAACATCTGTATTGCATATTAACTGATGCAGTGTTCTAATTCTTATTATTATCCTCACCATCAATATCATTAAAATTATCATCATCCTCATTTTCCTCTTCTTCTTTTTTTCTAACTTTATTCTCGTTCTCCCGTCTTGTTAGTTTTCCTTATTCCTATTCAAATAAAATCAAGTTCTTATCTTCCTGATGAGGTCATCATCGACAGAACTTAAGTTGAAACAATCACCCACATATGTACAAATTAAAACTTGTCGACCACGGTAAACTGGGAAAACATGTGCAGGACATAACACATGCCAAGCGTGACTCACTTGGGCGTAGGGAATAGACAATTCCAATTCAGAAAAGGATAATTTCAAATTGAGTCACAATGTTTTCTGCAGTCAGAATCACTTTGCCGTTGGGGCGTAAAAAAGTTACCCCACATTTTTTAAAGAACAATACGGTAAAAATGAGAAGATAGCTGTTGTTTAAACACCGCTTGTCGTTGCCATGACTACTGTCATTTGGAGGTGTGAGAGATGTGACTAGATGGATGAGAGAACTTTTATGGACTTATTGCTAAATATTTCTTGCAGAGTATTAAGTTCAACCCGTACGCCATTTGGGACGAAATGGCGCAATTAGATCTTTGAATGTTAAAAAGTAAGCAAACGATGAAATAAAATGTAATCAAACCAATGAATAGTTTTAGAGATTCAAAGAAAAAGATCCAAAAAATTTTCAACAATGTATAACGAAATGTAATAAGTTGTCTGATCAACTAAATTATATTAAATCTAATCATTCAAAACATGGACCTAGGAGAAAACACCTTATCTTTTGTGATACCCTCCCTATGACGTTGACGGGTAGGCCTATCATAATCTATCGATATAATGAACAGATAAATGAGAAAGTAACCGTAATAATGTTCCAACCGTGACCATGCATCGTGGAAAATTAGGAAAATCTAGTTCTGCTAATGTTCAAAGAAATCATTTCTGCATGTTCTGAGGCCAGACGGTCTTATTACTTTAGAGATTTAATGGTGAACGAGTTTGAGGAAAATTATGGCGACCCCATTCTCCAAGATGACGTGTGCAAAACAAATTATAAAGAGTAAATAATAAAGGTATTTATTTCTCATTATCCATAATTAATCTCTGTGTATATCATAAATGCATGGGCGATGCTTTTTAGATTACTGCCTGTTTGGAGGCCCGACTACCCTCCATGTTTTTGTCATTACTCAATGCAGAACCGCCTGTTTTCTGAACTTGCCTTTCCAGATTAACGCGAATAACGCTTGTACCAAATACCATGTAGTTTCCTTTTAGTAGGTCATGCCGGGCTTGCAAATACACCCATCCCCTTTTTACTTCCATCTTCATCATCTCAATCAGTAGGTATGATGTTTTCTCGTTTTGAAGTTGACCTTATATTCTTCTAAATGCACTCGACCCAAATAATGACTGCCCAAGACATGGGGGAGCCGGGCACAAATTGTAGGACCATATGAAAGGATGGATGTGCAAATTAATGAAAAGTATCTTATAATTGCTTCAGAATGTTGTGTTAATTATTGGTAATTCTTTGGAGTGCAAAAAAGAAGACAAAATCAGCAAAAAGTTAGTGACCCCCCCCCCCAAAAAAAAAGGTAAATAAATAAAATAAGGCGAGGCCATTGCATGAAATCTGATGAATGATGCAATTGTTGCGTAGCATCCCGATCGTTGAGAGTTGCACTTGTCGCTATGTCGGGACCTACTCCTCTCGGCTGTGTATGTCTATTCGTATAAACAACTGACATTATTTTCACTTCAGTTCCGAGAACTCAGCGTCCTTTTTTTCCAAAGGAAAGGTCATGCAAATGAAAAGAGGATGCAAAAGGACTAGGGTATAAAAACCAAAAGTTTCTCAAGCTAGATCTTGAAATAAAATCAGGATAAGGAAGGAACCGAGTCTCAGAATTCAACTTTCTGTCCACTTTCGGTCTGCACGAAAGCATTGAGAAATGAACCTAAATTGTCATGGAATAATTAGAAACAGGGAGATGAACCCATCGTAAAAATGAAATTCTATCTGTCGCATCCGTCCGCCCTTAAATTAATACCGCGATTTTAACTTGGCATGTATCATCGTTTTGTAGATATTGTTTTCGATTGAGTTCTTATGACATGAAATACAGCGTGTATTACAGTGGTTAACTCAATCCCAGTGATCCTGGTATTCTCTTTTCCCGCCAAATGTTTTACGTTCACATTTATTTCCGTCTTATTTCAACCCTATGGATATACTTTCAATCATGTGGAATTCATTTAGATTCGTGACGTCATTGTATGATCGTTTTATTTCAATCAACAACTGCTTCTCCCGCATTTTTCTTTCCCTTTTTTTTTTTAGATCTAAAATGCCTTAACACCCAGCAATTATAGGCCCGGGAGGTGGTGCAAAACATTATAATTTAGATTTTTTTTATTTAGGAGAGATCGTTTTTGTTCTCTTTATTATTTCTTTCGCTACTCATTATATAGATATTCCTTAAAACTACATTGATAACCGAAAATTACGGTCATGATATAAAGAAATCACATTCTACCAGCTTGGCCATATCATTCCGTTTATCAACCCTTTCCTACCGTTCGAAAAGTGACGTAATCATCCGCAAACCATATTGATATCTTCGCAATGCAATACGATGATTTCTCTTCCGAAATAACCGGTCTCCACAGATCTTACGAAATAGGTGAAACATATGAGGTATATCTCAATTTACTCTAAATATCTCTACCGTGAACTTTGTTAAAAAGGACATCACAACATGTCAAAGGACTATACCCCTTGGGGGTCGGGCAATTCTTCGTATTTCTCCCCAAACCACTGTCAAACATGCCAATTTGCTAAATTCGAAACGGCAAAAAGATGACCCGAGGCACGTATTTATTTTCAATCCATCTCATTTCGATTCCACCTGTTTATAAATTTGATATGGAATTTATTGATGTTGAAATTAAAGTTCTGGTTTGAATTTTGCCCTTGTCTCGGAAGTAAATCACTATGAAACCATGTGATATTTGACCCAAATCACATACCGGTATACCAACTTTTTCATCCCCATATGCAGGACTATTTCACCGAATTTTTTTTTTTACCTATTTGCGCCAAATTTATAAACGTGTTTCTAAAGAATATGTGTTTGAATTGAAAGACTGCTTTCTAATACCATGTTTGTTACTCGATTAACTCATTGATGTTTGATAAAATTCCATGGTTTTACCTGGATTTTCGTCAGACATTTTTCTTATTATATTTCATAAATTTGTGGATGTTTGTGGGAAATCTGAATAACTATTATTTTATTTGAAAGAATAATGTTTTACGATTCATTTTAACCCACTATCACCACTGTTAAACAGTGTATTTACGAAATTTATGGCAGAATACGACCATTGAAAAAAGGCGATCGTTACACGCCTTCTTTTCACCTGATATAATAATTATACAACAAAGTCACGCCCCTCATTCATACTTTCTCCCCTAAAGTTCGGCATGAGTACAGAAGCGTCAGGAACGTTTTAGCAGGCTAATTGCTGATGAATTGCTTGCTGCGATTACTAATAGCTCCCATAGGACCCCTCACAGCAGGGAGGCTATTCACCGTCCCCCATTAGCCTGGCAAATTGGTCCTACCACGTTACCCGCCCGCGCAATCACTTGGGAGTCACCAACTCGATGCTCCATCGGACATCGTTTAGGGACCGCGTATATAAAATCGATTTGTTTCGAGATTTCCGCTGCCAAGTCAGACGATACATCAAAATATTTCTCACAGACAAGTCACATAGTTCAGTTTGGGAATTTCTGAAGATATAGTTGTACTAGAATTGAGTATTTTAGAATCCAAGCGTTGTCCAATTTTTAAGATTATCATAGTATGGCACTGGTAAAATGGTTGTTGCGAACCATGCTTTCCACTTTATTTGATCAATATTCCATTAATGTAACATTCAATAGTACGGAAGTATATAAACTAGCATTAAGAACGAAAATTACGAGAATTGTTTTTTTAAGTCAGTCCTTTCCCTCCCAACGCCCATCACCGTTTTATTAATGAGGTAAAGAGGTCCGTTGCCAATACGTTCAGACGTTATTCGCAGAAAACAATCATTGACGTTTAGATTGTGCAGACAACTGCTATCTGCGCGCATTATTTCCGAAGCGCCCTCTGTAATTATACCACTCTGTACCTTTAAGGAGTGAACGCTTTACCTTTAAATTATTTTTATTCTTAAAAAATTCGAGTATGCATCTCTTTCAGCGGGAAAAATATCGTGAATGGCGCGGCTTCGGGAATGTAAGAAAAGAGTCCAACAAGATGAGATTTTGAAGACGTGGAAATTCACATTCCTTCACACAACAATAACATCAGTATTTGGAGCCGATTTGGAGCAGAAAAAAATTCCTATCCAAATATTTTGATCCGGATTCCACCTCGAACTTTCTCGTAACTTCGACGAAATAATGCGTGAAAAGCTTTGAAGTACAAACCGCTTACTTCCAAATAAGAAAGGATTTATTTTAGTCGACTGTTTTTCTAAGGGCATCCCTTAGATCACACTTGGTCCAATCTGTACTTTCTGTTCAAATATTGAATTCATAAAAGTGGGCAAAACGAGTTGACATTTGACCCCATTGAAGAGCCGCGGGATATTGGTGCAGCAGTTTTGTGCTTGTAGGGTGTCGTTGGTTTTGTCTGTAGAGTGCAATGTCATCTTTTATTGGAGAGGGATATATTAAAAGCAAAACAAATAGATAAATGTTTGGATGACCAAGAATAACTCTTTTGAAAAACTTCCTCTGTAGGTCGGAAAGTGTTTTTTTTTTCATTTTTAAAGCAGATGTCATGTAGGAAATAAGGTTTGAAATGGAGTGAAAAGCAGTAAAAACCTTTGTAAACGACTTTTCAGGTTCTACTTCGTATGTGTATTCAGTATAATGTTACTGAAAATGACTTGTCAGGTTTTATTTCTCATGTTTTCTTATGATTTTAACTCTCATTTTTTTTTCAAATGAGTGAAAAGGAAAAACAGTTCACGTTGGGCCATGTTCAGCAATTGTGAGCATCCAAACATTTGTGGTTCCTAATAGGAACCGGTGACAGGTCAAGAACTATCCCGAGGTTTGAAAACAATAATAATTGCGAGTTTGTTATGAAACCTGGACTGGGTGAGTTTAAAATACTTTGGTATCCTCAAAATTTCAGGGATAGTTCTGCAGATGAATACATTTATTTAACTTCATCTATTAATATCTAGGCCTATTATATAGTATTTTCCTTTTTTATTTGATAAAAAAGTTTAGACAATACGTTTTCAGACCACAGATCTTCAATGTAACAGAAGTAGACAAATTTTCAAAAATCAACTGTGCTACCTTTCCCTTGCCCATTACGTTCATAATTCGAACTATCGAAACATCACAATCGCATCGTAACGAAGTACATGTATTCATATAATTTTAATCGTCATACAAAGGAGCTTTGAAATGTGTTTTACTTGATTCTTTTCACAAAACTCGAACCAACTTGGTTGCAGAGGAAGTTTAGTTTGAAGGAAAGTGAAGTAGGTTACTCATACTTTCCCAGAAAGAATACTATCTCAGATATCTCCACCACAAGTGGGCTAAGTGTTTTCTCTTAAAACAGAAGAAACACTTCTGTTTAAGTGTGCCGCCCCCTGCCTCATTATCTGAAGATGAGGTCGGTTATTATTGCTCATCTTTCAAGTGCAGTCAATGAAGGTTTCGAGGATGACAAGTGCATGAGAAGAAGAAGCTTTTGTCCTTGTTATCTTTGAGGATGCTTTGATGTTCTGAAGTGTTTGTGACGTTGTGACGGTGGTATTTCTTCAATTTTCCCGGCACTTTCATGGGTTTTACATCATTTAAGGAACAAAATTCCATTATAAATTGTAAACATTAAGAGTGTAAACATTTATTCCCGTTATATTCTTATATAGGTCAGGTGATATATTTACAAAAGATCATGATAAGTTTTGGGCTGTCTCTAGAGCAAAGTGATCGTTACCAAAGTTCGATCACCCAAATGATGTTATTATATGGTAATACAAAAAAAAGAAGGCTATGGTAGATAGGAAGATTGTGAGCTACTTCTTTGTAAGTTTATACCATTTTCCTCTTGGGCTAAATTAGGGTTCGTGTTGTGTTTGATTCAATTTTCCATTTAACATGTTTAATATGACTAAAATGATGATCAGTATTGCACATAAAAAAGTTCACTTTGTGCAAAGTAACTGTCCTTGCATAAATGCATTTTGAATGTTCCTCAAGACTACCTGCCTAGAAATTTACATCGCTTTCTGAAGAAAGTTCATTCGGCCCTTGACTTGAGAAAAGTTTGCCTGGAGTGGCGAGACATTCCTCCTCGCTCCCGCCTTCCACCCACTCTCATCTTCTTCTTGGAAGATAAGATGGATTCGTGCGATTGGTGTGAAAGCCTTATAAACAGAGGATGCGATTTAAGTCGGGGAACTTCAAAGGGATGTCACAGACCCCTTACCTTGGTGTCAACCATCGGAGACAGTTAAGGGGAGGGGATGGGGCGGATGGGGTCTTCATGCGTGCAACGTTGGTAGTTTTTTTTTTGGGGGGGGGGGTGGGCGCGAGTCACTGGTTCAGATTTAGGGGCGCCAAAAATAAGGCAGAAGGGCACGAAAATAATGATGTAATGTAGATTTGACGATAAAGGTTTGAACATGATACGAGAATGTGGGATAATGGATGAAATAAAATTTGACCCCATTTGACCTCTCCCATCACAATTCCTTCTTCATTCTTGGGCTCCAATTTCGTCCACCCCTGGTGCCCTCTCCACCACCGCCAGAACTTGCCGCATCCTTTTGAGCCGCGGCGGCACAAATTGACAGTCATTATCTTTCACCTTGTACCCCTCCATTAATCGGCTCACGTGTCACTTCATGACGATGCCCGGCTCCCTCCGGCAAGTTCAAGGATGAATGGGGTCTTGATACCACTTTCGATTCCTCCAAGTAGCAATGGGATAGTTTCATCGTGGTGTAGTGATTGTGGCTCACTTTTCCAGCCAGAGGTTCGCGGTTCGAATCTCACCCATTCTCTAAATTCTTAAGACTGAAAAGTTACCCTGAATATTGTAGTCGGGGCCAATCCAAATTGGATTAAACTTGTAAGTCTGATAGATCTAATATGATTTAAATCAGTTCAAACCAGTTTCAGATAGGTCCCTAGCTACATAATTTTATAAAGAGTATGACGTTAATTACCTCCAGCACGGAATTCATCCACATTGTGCTGCACTCTACTCAGAAGTGAATGGGTACCTGGCAGGAAATGCTCTAGCTAATGGACCGAATTGGTGGTTGTCGGATTAGGCTAACGCCATGGTAATCATTGAAATTATTATTAAGCGCAATGAGCCTCGTGGGAAAAGCGTAAAGAGCTACTAGTGGTACTAGAGCTACTAGTAGAAATATTCGTCAAACGATGCTTTGTGGCGTCCAGCTATTGTATTGAACACTGTCTAGAAATCTGACGCAAACGTCATGGGCTCCATAATTTGCATAAAGCATTTTACCATGAAAAATAAAACTTTTGCAAACATTTCAATATATCAAAGAGAGGCATGGGCTTTAAAACAAAAAGCTTTAAAACAAAAATACAATTTTCGGAGGCCTAATCGCTCGGTGTCTCTCCACACCCGGTTTCGTCACCCCGCTCCGATCCGGGCAAAATCGGCGTCGGCCCAACCCCTGTGTGTGGCTTCGTTTACTTCCGACCTAGCCCCGATGTAAACAAGACATCTAAACACATCTTCGGTTGTTTATCAATGCAAGTTTGATGGAACACAAATTTTGGTTCCACTCCGGAGACGGCGTAAATCATCGGCCCGAGTTTGATGCCCTATTTCACCCTCGTATTCCTTTCTTCATTTTATGAAAAAAGAGATGTAATTGTGCTTCATTTTTTTCCAATTTGCTTTATATTCTGTACAAAGTATAGCCTATGTGTAGATATCCTAGACCATATTCATGCTGTTCATGATCATATTTATGATATAAATGTCAAAATATGAATCTTAATATGTTTAAAAAGAAAGAAATAAGATTTACATCTTTGGAAAGTGATTTTTATTTACAATGTCGCTCTCTTATTTTCTTGGCATCGCTGTAGGATTGCCCAATATTCCAATAAATCAAATGGTACTTCCGAACTTATTTGAAATCGAGATAGAAATGAGTAACCGGTAAATTCATTTTCAAATAATAAGACCTTTGTTAGAAATCGACAAAAATGATATTCTTCAGAAGGGAGTGAGATAGGGTCGAGCTGAAAACGGCCTTTGAAATCACTTTCCGGTTATTATGTGATTGAATTACGGTTCCCAACTCGCACGTCTTTGTCTTTTGGGTTCAATTTAATGATTTATATCTACCAGTCATGGTTAAGTGTACGAACAATAAATAAAACATTTTATGTGCTGCTTTTACGCGAATAAAATCCGCCGTCAGGACATAATTCACTGTCTCATTTTACATCGACTGTCAAAACTTTGCTTTTGCTCTCTCCGATGTTGTTCTTCTATATTGAGTTTTAAACTACCGTTATTCCTCTTTGTACCCCTTCTCTGTCACCCAACCTGCTTTCGTGTATACCATTTAGGATATATTTTGTTACAACAAAATGGGATGGGGAATTGAAATATAGTTTCCGGTATCTTGTCATCGAGGATAAGGGGTGTTTGTTTCATCGGATTCCCTTCAATGAAAATTAGAACCAGAGACGCATTGCGATGATGGGAGTTGCACCCCCCCCTTTCTTCCTGGTCACAAGATCTCGTGCATTGAGTGAAAGTTAAACTGTAGTACAGTTGTTGCACAGTGTACAACAATTTGAAATATGATATATATACACTTTTATAGGAAAAAGTATTTTTCAAATCAGCTATATGTGTCCTGTTTTTTAGTTATTTATTCATTATTAATTAGAATATATTTCAACAGGATAAGAACAAGAGCAACTAAAGCGGTTTTCAGTCAAGGTCCTGTATTTGTACTATTTTTTTTGAGGGGGGAACATTTAGAAATTACATTATCTTTCTCAGACACTTTGAAAAAAGTTTGCAAGAATATCAGAACCCGACAGATTCTTTGTCGAATCATTTAAGGTTCTTAAGCACGTAAACATGTTTCAGTGGGAGAAACCCTTTTATCGAATTTTCAATATATGGGAAGAAAACATGGAAAGGTTTGGAAGGATGTACGCTACCATATAAACTTGTATAGTTAAAGATTTTGTATGGGTAAACATGTAATTTTCGCAAAATGTTGCATCGGAAATTCATAATAATGATAATGAAGTAATGGTCACTTCATATTACTTCAAATGGATTCCCTTTTTGTATTCACCCGTTGCATTTTTTGTCGCTATAGCTTTGAAGACAAAACATCAAACATCTTCTACATTCAAGAGCCACCTCGATGTCTCATATATAGAAATCTATATTAAACCGCAAAGCAGAAATAAAATACAATATAGGCCTCTAACGAAGGTGAAGTCAATCTGCTACAAGGTCTATTACGGATTGTAACGCATGTTTACTAGCAATTGCGTGACAGTCGACTTTAAACAATCCGATTTTAGAAGATGGCCTTGAGAATGACACTTCAAATGCTAATTATAAAAGTTTAGCAAATCTGCTTAGCACTCATATCCATATTTGTACATGCTCTCACCTTTTAAGCGTTTCTATTCTGTAATGCAAGATATGAGCGCGCAAATTACATCTACTTTTTTGCTACTTTAAGATTATTTCATGAAGGAATACAAAATAGCTTTTAACGACTTTCGAGAAAAAAAACTGTGTCAAGATTCTATAAGCCTGCTGTGTCATGTAGCATGTGTTGTGTAAATGTAACCTAAGTCAGTGTGTGAAACATGAAATGTGGACGATAACTTCAACAGACCATTTCTCACTGCAATGTCGGGTTTCAACTATGGCGCAGAATGTGGTAGATGAACTAGCAGGATTGGAAATTTGGAAATGTATTCATTTAAATTTCATCGACCATGTCGACAGTCAGTTCAAATTTCGCTCTATAGTGCAATGGTGCAGTCTTATTAATGTTATCAATTTCGTTTGTTCTTTCACAGGTGCTATGTGAGGCAGACAGGGAGTGTCCGTACAAGTACTACTGCCACAGCGGCGAGGGCCACAAGTCGTGTCTCAAGTGCAGAAAATCGCATCGCCGTTGCCATAGGAACAAGATGTGTTGCGCGGGAAACACCTGCGTGGAGGGTCGCTGCATCCCGCATCAGTTCCGCTTTGATGAGACGTACAACACCGCCGTGCAGAACCTCGAATCGGAGGTGGATCCCGTGGAGGAGAGTTTCATCCAGGACACCAAGTTCAACCTGAGAAAAGGTGGGTTTGAGAATTTCATTCCGTTTTCATGATGTGATGGAAGCCCAAGTGTGCCACGAGCGAAGACACGACCAAGGAATTGTATTTAAAGTGGGGATGTATTGTTCTCCATTCTGTGGTCGACCGTTTAAGAAGAACAATGCAACCCCCTCTTAAAAAGAATCCAATTCTCTCCATGCCTGCAAACTATACTGTAGCCTGCACCAATCATAAAAGTAATATTTTTTTTTATTAAAAAAGATTTGCTGTTGCACCATGTGGTGTGGGGTTATCTTTCAAGAAATAGTCCTGAAAAGGACTGAGCAAAAGCTCAAAAAGATAAAAACACGACGTTCCGAGTAGATTTAACTGACTCGTCCTCAGGTGAAGGAATCACTGGTAGGGGACCTACGAGTGAAGAGCACTTGAATGGAGAGAAGAGAAGAGAAGCAGACCATATGTGCCCGGAATGCAGACCTGGGTGAAAGCAGGGGTTTCCAGTGTGCATTCTTGAAAGATAACCCCACACCACATGGTGCAATCGCAAATCTTTTTGAATGTTTACTACACCATGCAAGCTCTAGTTTTTCTTAATATGTTTTTATCAAGCTCTTATTCAGTAGAATTAACATGCATTTCATTATTATGCTTTTTGATCTGTTGTTGAAATAAATTTTGGTATTCATGCAACAGTACCAGTCCCTCTGGCTAGCGATAATGTCACATTGGAAAGTGATAAAGAATTGATCTGCACCAATTAAATGAAACAGTGATGAATGTGATTCTATTTTAGTATAAAAAAATACACAATAATAGGGCCAAACTGTGTCCCTTAAATATTATTCTCTTCCATCATCATTATCATGATTAATATTACCTTGCATGGTATTAAAAATATTATTGATATTTTTGTTTTGCACAAACAAATGTTGATATTGATTCTGAAGCATGATTTTCTTTTGATTTTCCAATCTTAATTTGATTTAATTTGTATCTATTTTCAGCTCGCCAAGGAGAGCAATGTTCTTCATCGGTTGAATGTGATGATGGTTTGTGTTGTGCCCAGCATCTCTGGTCCAAGATGTGCAAACCAATGTTGGAGGAGGGCGACATCTGCACGAAGAAACGTGACCGACTCACCGACGTCTTCCAGCGCTGCGAATGTTCGGCAGGCCTCTCCTGTAAACGCGATTCAGTCCCCGACCGTCGCCTACACGTCTGCCAGCCCGTCAAACAGCGCTCCATTGGTACAAGCACGGAACGAGAACGCAACGCGGATGCCGCCGAAGGAGCGTTGTCACAGCGCGAGAGAATACTATCGCTCCCGGTCGAGAAAATTCGACCGATTCCGAGCAAGAACGATGGCGATCTTCTCGAGTACCTCTCAGCAGAGTCGGGGGAGAAGCTCTTCGATCTCGCGGCGAGAGGGGAGAGGTGGTTGATGCCGCCTGGACGAATACCGTCAAAGCTGAAAGGCACGACGACGTATAGGGACACCACAGAGATCACGCGAACGGAACAAGCCGATATTGAGGCAAGTCAGTTAACTGTATTATGATCGCGCTGATCTCTGTGAGGACTTAACGAGGATGCAAGATGCGGGGTTGAGATGAGCATCTTACCCAAAAGATGATGAGCCGATAATGAGAAGATGATGAGATGGACAATCAAGAACACGGGCGCCAGACCTTTGTCGGCGAATCGGAACAGTCAGACAATGCTAATTGGTAAAGTAAACCGTCCTAGGAAAAAGAAGCCATTGCCCTGCCCGAACTCCCCCGTCTGCCGCCGCTCCGTGGAAGCTCCTCCAGCGGTGTCGCCAATCGCGCTCGATAGATGGGAAATTGATAAAAATATGATTGGAAGGCGGTGTATGAGAAGATACAAACGAGTCATGAAGGGCCACTTGTCGGCATTATTAAGCAGAGTTATCACTGGTTATGGTATCTGTTTAAGTAAATCGAACAACCAGAGGTTCATACTGTTATGCCTTTGCAATCCAGGTCTATCCTTTTGACCTATAGCACACATGATGAATAATATTCTACCCGAGGCTGTTGTCGCGAAATGATAAAATATTTATTAAAAGTTATTTTCGTTCGCGACAGATATTTAAATGTTTGATATCATCACTTGAAATGTTATTCAACATCACGTAACTTTGATAACAGGGTGGTTTTCCGTGTAGCAAGCAAACCCAACCTGTTACATAGATATTGGTTACCGAAAATGTGTATATTGTTAATACAAGTTATCATATTTATCTTAGATGGAACACAATTCAAAACATTCTGAAGGCCATGTGTGGCACTTCGTTTCTATGATACAAAATTACATAACATATTGTAATACTAAAAATCCACATTTAGAAGTTTCCAAATAATGCAATCAAAATACTGTCTTTTTCGATATACTGCATGAACTGTTCAGTATTTCTCTCACAATAGAATGTTGAAAGTTATTTAAGTAATCATGTTATTTATTGGACACAGAGTTATTCATAAGTCGTTGACAAATTTGACAAAATTAAAGGGTATTATTTGATTAGATGTTTTCATAGGACCCACTCACTGCCAATTGCAAGGTGTACATCTTTGTGCGTTTAAAGCTAACGTCTTTCCGCTGTTCGTGAAATTTGAAAGACGCTCCGTAAACGAAGAAATACGAAGACGTATGATTGACTTTGATAGCGTTCGGCTACTATATACCCCAGTACGTCCGCGTCATCGTCAGCCAAGCGGCTTTTGCGTTCACAGAGCATCATTCAAACTTCATAGACGCTGGGCATACGTTGACTATAAATGCAAAAGATTATGAAAGGGCCTCTAATTGCATTACAGTTTTCACGAAAGGGTGGCAGCCAAAAGGTATCTCGACATAGCACCAGTTCAAAGGATATCATATTTAAACATGTGTTAAATCTAGAGAAGAAGAAAATGGATGAACGGTTTGCTTTGGTTCCCGTCATTTCGTGACAATAGTAACGAACTTTTTAATCAGAGGCATAGGTAACTATAGTGTGTGACGTATAAAACATTTATTCATGAAACATTTATTCACGATTCAACAAATCATCAAATATTTTCTTCAATTTTTAGAAAAGCCTGGTATCTATATCACGTGATATCCACGTGACACTCACGTGACTAGGATAGAGACACGCACTGTTGCATCTATGCGAATCCAACAGTAAACTCGCTTTTGATTTTCTAATTCTTGTGGAGCAATATGTTATACTAACCGTATATTTGAGAATATGTATTTCTTTTCTTTGTACATAACACGGGTAAGATTATTATATATCGATTTTGACGTCTAAATCGGAAACGATCTTGATTCATTTTTTTTATTTGTAAAGGTATTTATGATGATGATTCCAGTAATAGACGTCATATTGACACAATGACTGTGTTATGTGCGTGTATCAGTTCAGATATACCTATAGATATTTCAAATAAGAGAGCTGTATTATTTTCCTTGTTCTCCTGAGGCTGTTTGTGTGAATGCTGAAGGCGTTGTCTGTATGCATACTGTATTGTTCCCGAATAATTTACTCAATATGATCATGTAACATATTTGTAATTCTTATGTCATTAAAATTGCCCTACAACGCTCCCCCCCCCCTAAAAAAATTAATAAATAAATTGAAAAAAATGTTTACTCTTAGAATGCTGGGCAAAAACTTACCTAGCGCTGGGCAACTTATTGATTACACAACTGTTGGTCGAAACATGTCCAACTTTCTTATATCTCGTTGGCTAAATTAGGAAAGATTAAAAGATAAATCATCCCTTAACCTGTTCACCAACAATATGAAATAAGATGAGATTTTTTTTTAGTTTTTGTTTTTGTCACATTCGTTTAGGAAATTTTGACTGACAAATTATGAACACTGAACTTTTATATAAAAATTTTCCTAGAAAATTACATGACATCAGAACACTTGT
>BQKZ01000241.1:98531-108830 GCA_036244855.1 Temnopleurus reevesii
CATACGCTGATCAGACGGTGGACTGACGTTCGGCTTGCGCTCAATGAGCGTACGACAAGCGTCAGTTCACCGAATCGTCACCGTTTTTACGAACCGGCCTACTAGCGAGGGATGGTTGCACGAACCAGTCGTAGCAATTCAATTGAATAATTGAAATAAAAGCTATTGAAATAACATGAATATTCAAGTGGTATGTCATTGCATTTGACGCTATGTCGGGTTTTCTAAGTGTTCAAGTAGCGCCACCGTAGTTATACGCCGGTTCGTAAAAACGTTGACGGTATGACCTGCGTCTTTGTGCGTCAAGGGAGCGTTTTTAATTTCCAAAAAACGCTGGGCAGACGCAGGCTAAAATCACAAAGATGTGAGTCGGCCTTTAGTGGCTGCTTGCAAAACGTGCATCGGTTACGTGTTTTAAACACATTACGATCGGCTTACGATCCGATTTCTGACAGGTGAAGAAAGTGTACATGCAACTGCATTTTTAAATCACTTGATCACCTAGAAATATTTGATTGAAGTTAAAAAATGGAATCTAGAAATTAAATCGCATAACAATTCTCATCGGTAAGGAACAAATCATATGCGATTTAAAACAAAAACCAAATCAGGTGTCGACCTGATGCACTGTGAAAAGAAGAGATGAAGGGTTTGGGCAAACAAGCAATAAACTTCCTTTGAAACATTCATATTAATATCGAGAGCACACCAAGGAATATCCTTCCCTCTTATTCTGCTGATGTTGAACAGGTCCTGCACCTGTTCAGTGCATGAATAAAATAGAAACCTTTTTTCTTTTGTGATCATGAAAATTTCGTGAAGGTTTGAATCAAGATGTCTAATTTGTATATTTTATTTGTCCCTTCTGATCACAGAAATTTGCGGAGGTGATTGATAATTTAAGTCATTGAAACCTGAGTTTTGCGGAAAAGGAAAACATTATTGAAAAGGAAATTGTAGATTTTTATACTGTTGTTTAAGAGAATTATAACGAATTTCTTGAGATGAATAATTCGGCATTTTTAGTTTACTTGATTTTAAGCTATTTAAAAAAAAATGAAATTTTGAGCATTTGATTTTCCGCAGAATGCGTAAGTACGTACGTAATTTTGGTATAATTGAATGATAGAACAGTTTTAGAACAGTAATGCTATGGTCAGACGGACATGTACGGATGTCTGCGGATGCATCCGTAAAGAAAATTAATTTCATCCGCAGAAATTGTTGAAAATCTGCGCAAAAAGCCCCAAAACCACGGTAGATACGCATGATATACGGATGCAATACGCATGAAATACGCAAATCCTGCGGATGTTCTGCGGAATACACCACTTTGGCGGATGTGCCACGCTAGTGTCACTTAAATTCTGCGAAAGCGATGCGGACTAGATACGGATGTTCTGCGGAAGATACGGAAGTCCTGCGCACGATACGCATGAGATACACATACGTGTCACACGGATGTCGGCTTTCCCTTCGTCCGCAGCATCCGCATATATACCGCGGCTTTTGGAGCATCACTTTCGTTGCGATTCGATCTTTGGATAGAACACTACTACTACTACTACTACTACTACAACTACTTCTTCTACTACTAGGATACATGATGTCAGGTTCCAGGAGAGGCAGAGGAGGCAGGAGGGCAGCCAAGAAGGTCCCTGAGATGGCAGAGGAGACACAGGACAGCCCGGATTATGCCAAGTGGCCAGTGCAATTCTGAAATAAGTTTTTTTTGTAATCATGCCAAGTATTATAAAGTCGCCGCCCCCCCAAAAAACAGTGCAATTCTGAAATAACTTTTTTTTTTTAAATATGCAAAGTATTATAAAGTCGCTGCCCCCAAACAAAAAATAAAGCTATTTGCACTGGCCACTATAATACTTTGCATATTTTGCAAAGTATTATAAAGTGACCAGTGCAATTTTTAAATGACTCTGTTCTTTTTTTAAATATGCAAAGTATTATAAAGTCGCCCCCCCCACAAACAAAAAAACAAAACTTTCACTGGCCACGTTCAAAAGTTTCACTGGCCATATTTTGCAAAGTATTATAAAGTCGCCCCACAAAAAAAAATGCTCTGGCGACTTTATAATACNTTAAAGGGTATTATTTGATTAGATGTTTTCATAGGACCCACTCACTGCCAATTGCAAGGTGTACATCTTTGTGCGTTTAAAGCTAACGTCTTTCCGCTGTTCGTGAAATTTGAAAGACGCTCCGTAAACGAAGAAATACCGATGAAGACGTATGATTGACTTTGATAGCGTTCGGCTACTATATACCCCAGTACGTCCGCGTCATCGTCAGCCAAGCGGCTTTTGCGTTCACAGAGCATCATTCAAACTTCATAGACGCTGGGCATACGTTGACTATAAATGCAAAAGATTATGAAAGGGCCTCTAATTGCATTACAGTTTTCACGAAAGGGTGGCAGCCAAAAGGTATCTAGACATAGCACCAGTTCAAAGGATATCATATTTAAACATGTGTTAAATCTAGAGAAGAAGAAAATGGATGAACGGTTTGCTTTGGTTCCCTTCATTTCGTGACAATCGTAACGAACTTTTCAATCAGAGGCATAAGGTAACTATAGTGTGTGACGTATAAAACATTTATTCATGAAACATTTATTCACGATTCAACAAATCATCAAATATTTTCTTCAATTTTTAGAAAAGCCTGGTATCTATATCACGTGATATCCACGTGACACTCACGTGACAAGGATAGAGTCACGCACTGTTGCATCTATGTGAATCCAACAGTAAACTCGCTTTTGATTTTCTAATTTTTGTGGAGCAATATGTTATACTAACCGTATATTTGAGAATATGTATTTCTTTTCTTTGTACATAACACGGGTAAGATTATTATATATCGATTTTGACGTCTAAATCGGAAACGATCTTGATTCATTTTTTTTTATTTGTAAAGGTATTTATGATGATGATTCCAGTAATAGACGTCATATTGACACAATGACTGTGTTATGTGCGTGTATCAGTTCAGATATACCTATAGATATTTCAAATAAGAGAGCTGTATTATTTTCCTTGTTCTCCTGAGGCTGTTTGTGTGAATGCTGAAGGCGTTGTCTGTATGCATACTGTATTGTTCCCGAATAATTTACTCAATATGATCATGTAACATATTTGTAATTCTTATGTCATTAAAATTGCCCTACAACGCTCCCCCCCCCCTAAAAAAATTAATAAATAAATTGAAAAAAATGTTTACTCTTAGAATGCTGGGCAAAAACTTACCTAGCGCTGGGCAACTTATTGATTACACAACTGTTGGTCGAAACATGTCCAACTTTCTTATATCTCGTTGGCTAAATTAGGAAAGATTAAAAGATAAATCATCCCTTAACCTGTTCACCAACAATATGAAATAAGATGAGATTTTTTTTTAGTTTTTGTTTTTGTCACATTCGTTTAGGACATTTTGACTGACAAATTATGAACACTGAACTTTTATATAAAAATTTTCCTAGAAAATTACATGACATCAGAACACTTGTGCAATCTGATCAAGCATATTATTTTCGCCATGAAATACGAAATTGTCCTATTTTTGTATTGCACCTAAAATAACAATTTGCAGCTCCAATTATCGAATACATGCAATCAGAGGTCTCATGGGTTTTATACACACTTTTCAAGCAATTAAGTCCATAATTCCATCCTATCTTCAGTGATTTTAGTCCTTTCCGACCCGCATCCTCCTGCCATTCATTTGTGATTCAAGTTGATTTTATTATATTTTACCTATTGTTTTGTTATCTTGATTATCTCAGCGTAAATTCTCTATAATCCAAGCATCATACTTTCACAATTTCCCTGTTTGGCATTGCTGTCGATGTTAATATCCTGTTTAAAAGTGTGCGATATTTCATGAAAATGTATGTTCATGATTTAGGCCCATTTATTTATCAACAAGAACGGCTTTGTATACTTCTTTCTCTCACGTCTCAACGAGCTAAGAATATATTTTCAAGGATATCACGTTTCCAATGTTAATGTCTTTGCTCTTGGTACTTTGGGAGATGTCAAATATAACATGTCGACTTTAACATTCTCAGGTTTTTACGAGGCAACAAACTCATGAATGGCTTGCTGTGGGAAATAACCGTTAAATTGTTCGTTATTGCATTTATATGGAGCAAAAAAGGGGGTGATAAGTGAAGATTTAGAAGCATCGGAAGTATCCATTTCTGCCGATTATCACCTTGGCTAGCAGTGGTGTGTCAATGTTTGTTGTGAGGGATAATGAACTTCAGAGAACGATGCTTAAAACGTTTATTAGCTTCCCAAAACCACACCCAAAATCGAGTAAATCTTATTAGTCTCTCATCAGACGTTATCATTTCTGTTTTCCATGAAGTGTGAAAAAATATGTACAACCGTAACCTGGTAACTATCAAGAACCACCTTTGGGACTGTGACGTAGGGCTATTTACGTGGAAAATTACGAAATACAAGAATATTAAACTTTTGCAAGGGAAAGATTGTTTGAATTAGAACAAAGTGCATCTGTCACCGCCAAATTATAAAGCAAATGATATCATCACATTCCTCATCTGCCAAGCGCGGCTTTCTAGAAATTGGACACACCCTACACCGTCACCGTCCATTGTATGTTATCTGCCCCCCCCCCCCCCCCTCCCCTTCACACTAGCTACAAAAATGAAAGTAAAAATGCATTCGTTGCATTGTGTGTTCTTTCACATAAATGGGAAAAATGGGGAGAACGTTGCAATTATGAATGGGTGCAGTTAAAACAAAGAGCGGGTGTGGTGATGAATTTTACCTTGAAATCATGTCAATTCTGAAATTAGTTAACTGGTTAATCTCACATTTTGACGTGACATTTACATCATTTTTACTAATGCTTCCACCTTCTTTATAACAAACACACTTTATGCCAATTAAAGTATAATGCCGACTTGGCCCGAAATAGGTTTAGGCTTTGGCTAAGGGGGACACGAGACATCATTATACTGGATCCTAAAAGATTTCAAGCTATTTATGAAACATGCGTCACAAAGGTGCTTGGATATTAATCCTAACCGTGGTTTTGATATATTCCGAAAATATTAGACCCACATGATACGCATGGAACGCAATGAACACAAATCGGTGTTGCTAGAATGCTCTAACGATTGCAAAGCAACTGCCCATCAACTACAATTTGATACGTGGATTTTCATTCGCGCACAGTCTGATATTCTGACGAGATGCGCTTTAAACAATGAATTATATTTGTGCGTGCCACAACTTGCGATCAATGACACATTTCTAGCAACACGCCCTAAAGTGAACATTGCAAATGTGTAACGCTCTTTTAAATATCTGGTTCTTATCATCCCTGACCATGATGTTATCAATTTGTTTTAATTCTAGGAAGACTCAGTTAAAGGCAATAAGTTCTATTAAACGATTAAGTTGAGACGCGAAATGCCAAGATTCCGGATTCGGTTTGTCTGAATAAAAGGAAATTCATTATGAGTATTGTTATAGGTTATTATAACATATAATTGAATAAAAAAAACAGTAGTACTTTGTTTTTGTTAATAAGCAAAGTGATAAACTCATGGATGATTACAATCAAACAATTTGTCGAACGCCGACTTAATTGAAACAGACAGCATGTTCGATAAATTTAGTCTTGATAATGATCTCTGGTTGGATATAATCTCATAATATTTCCTTCAAAGTACAAAAAAGGAACAAGATTGAAAGATGCTGATGTACTTGTTCTTGTTGAGAAATATTATTTGGAGTATTTATTTAAAAAAGGATAAATAATCCTGCGTGTGTGTTTTATAAAGTTGTTCAAAAATCTACACACGACCGTACGAACTACTGGTGATCATTTCCTTTCACTCAATCATTTGTCAATGTTAATACTGAATCGCACCGTCAAAAGGGTTACCAGTCGTTCGCATAGTAGTCACTGAGAGTTGTGCAGAAATCGATGAACAGCTTTGTGAAAGCATAGAGGGTAAGACAACCCAGTATATACATGTTTATACTAGGTATTCACAATATGTAATTGTTATAAGAACATGTTATCATGCAATATAGACTTACATCTATCCTTTGGGAATATCTTTGTTGAGACCTATATAATTGTAATGCTTCCCATACACTAAATGTGTGATTTATTTTGTGACGAAACAAATGCCATTGTTCCCTTTCCTCCCTAAAAGAGGAAGTTGTTCCAAGATAACCATAATTAATCTAATTATTATTGCTAGCATAACTATGGTCATTTCTATAATTTTGTGATCATAATTGCTGGCAGAAAAATCTCGTAAATCTCCTTTTCCCAACGGCTATGTAGCTGTTTTTATCTTTAAATTAATAAGAAAACATGGATTGTTCTAAGCAACATGTTTATTGACAAATAACCTTTATCATTCTCTCGTCAATTGATGAATCATGTGTATGTGATCATTTTGATATCATTTTTAAAGGAAAGCGATCGGTGATTGTAACGTACTTGTGCCTTCGTATTCGTTTTCCTATATATTGATTGATGAAACTATATTCTGTATCAGAATTGAGGTGCGTTTTGTTGGTCATACACCGAGAAATCTAATAACATATCATGTTTTAAGGAATTGCTTATTGCTTTGTAACGTTTATAAATCAAGAAAATTTGCTGTTGAAATAATTGACCACCATAATCATTTCGTGCTATAATTATGGACACGATGTATTTGTCACCAAACCAATCACTGTGTTCCAATTTTAGTTTTAGTTTTCAGTTATTTCTATCCTTTTCAATCATTTTACGGACTCGAAAACAAACTACTAGACTATGAACCACCATGGCATTTCAGTGTTGTCCTTTTCAAGTTACCCCACAGAAGCCAAATACGAAATGATTACTCCTAATTCGGGCTTTGTTTTAGAGATCTTCCCGCGCGATTTGTCATCTGTCTGCATTCGCCGACTGGCGCGCCATACAATATCCCCATCTTCAATATGAGTTGCCCATCTTTCGAATTTGCCCTTCTATTATCCGGACGTGTATTTTATGTATCTTTGATTTGATATCATTTGTGATGTCATATCGTGGCCGGATTTTGTATTAACATCCTTTCACTCTTCACTGTACCTTTCATATCTGGTCTAATTTGGCCGCCGATTGCGGGACTTATTTGCGGCTGGCGCCAGCGAATTTGCATTTCAAACGAATGCCGATGAGGAGAAATAATTTCTTTATATCCAGATAATGGGTTTTTGATTCTTTACGATTGTGGTTTCATTATTATTCGAAATTGAGGAAGAGTCATATTACGAAAGACGATTGCTTTTTTCTCCTCTATTTCCCATTGCCGCGTATTTTCATCAGGGATTATGATGACATTCAACAGTTAGTGTTCAGTGAAGTAATTTTTGGCATGTGTTTTCGTTCCGATTTTTAAGTTAAGGTATTAGTTATTTTGTTTCCAGTTTTTCCAATTTGTCAAAAATGACTCGCCAAACAAGTATTCAGTAATCAGTGTGATGTATAAATAAATAATTATAATTATAGGAGGTTATGCATTCATTGATCGTCGTTACAAGATTTCAATCACATATGTTTTCAGATTATCACAAGATTTGTCACAATTTTGATGTAACACATAATATAAGTGTTATGTTAACACTTTGTATTCAGGGTAAATTCAATACCGTGAAGCGATCATAAAAATTATATTGATTTGTTTTCTGACAATCATATTTCGCCTTTTTTATTGATATGGTTGTACAAAACATTCTCTTTCTACAAAGGCCTTGCAAAAGGGTTTAAATTAGAGTTAAGCTACAGTCCATTTTCTTGGAGTAGATAATTGTATCATACGATATATATATAGTTCATCATATTTTCCTAACTAGATACATATTTATGAATGACACAAAGTATTTAAGATTTTTAAATTGCAAATTTAATCATGTAAACAGTAAATTTACAGAATAACAACAAACGTGTATTTTTATAGACTCGCCATTTTTAGCAGAAACAGATCATGTACTGAAATCCCTAACTGTTAGTTATTTACATGTTTTGTTTCCAATTTTTTTGGTGATGATGGAACAGTTGTTTCTGTTGCATTAATGGTTATCATTCGTTATGTTTTATTCAATTTTGACTGTTTATTTTCTCTCTTGGATGATTAAGAATATGTGTTAAAGACATTGGTATATATTTTGTACCATTATCAGTATTTTTATATTTTACATTTCGTATTTATTTGATGCATCTTTGATATCATGTTTCAATTGATAAACAAATCAAAAAGAGATATTTTCGCCAAAATGTCTTTAATCATGATCCTTTTACATCAACCAGGAAGGAAAGATTATTGAGTTTATGACATTGTACGTATATCTTACTATACTTCTTTTGAAATTGTGACATCTGCAAAACGCGTGTTGGACTTTTATTGGAAACGGTAATTATGTGAAATAGTACATTCGCTTGAATTTAACACATAACTACATGTACTGTTAAAATTGCTCTAGGAGAATTATGGGGGCCAAAATAAAATCCAGTTTGACAAAGAAACAGGGACAGATCTAAACTAAAATTAGGCACTTCTGAATTTAGAAATAAATATTTTGATATATACTAGCAATTCTGATCGGATTTTCATTCTACCAATGTTTGGAAGCTTACTCCAAATCTGCAAAAGGAGAGGCAGAAATTTATCATATCGCCCCTGAATCTGGATTTACAAAATTCCATATTGTAATCTTTTGATTGTTCGATAATTCGACGTTTTACTTACTACAGGTTATATTTATTTGAATTTGTTCGAAGTTACGATTTTTCATCAGATTTTTTTCTTCACAATCACTCTTCATTTATTGGTGATTATTTCCATTTTGAAATGGATGATTCCTAAGATTTTTTAACTTGATCACGATCGCGATTATATATCTTCTATTCAGATGGTGATTAATTGGTTTATACAGTGTTTTACCTCGTTTAAATATTACTTTTTATGTTGTGCTTTTTATCTTGTCTATTATTATTTATGAAAGGCCCATTGTGGTGCCGACACGTGTACATATCTGTACATCCCTTTATACAAGAGAATTAAATTTGTATATTACCGTATTACATTAGCTGAAACTGCGTTGTTTTTTTTTGTCTGTCAAATGAATTTTTTGGTTGGAGGTGTAAAAACAATTAGAGAGTTTATAATTGGGAGAGAGATGGAGAGATAGAGAAAGCGAGAGAGATAGAGAGAGAGAGAGAGAGAGAGAAAGAGAGAAAGGAGGATAGAGAGGGGAGAGACAGATGGAGGTGGTGATGTGAGGGTGTAGTTATATGAAGGAACATAGAGAAACAGCTAAAGAGTTAGGAATTTGAAGAGAGAAATGGGGTGACAGGGGGGTGGTGATGTGGGTGTATGTTTATGTGTGTATGTCAGTGTGGATCATTGTAGGTGTGTGTGTGTTTTATGATATTGTGCTTGTTAATCCGCATAATTGGTGTGTTGTGGGTGTGTGCGCAAGTCTATGTGCGTAATTGGACGTGATGACTTTTTGGTATGTGATGTGGGGTGTTTATTTATGTGTGTGTGCGTGATCATTGTATATGTGTGTGTTTGTGATTTTTTGCGTGATCATCTGAATAACTGACGTGTTGTGGGTGTGTGTGTGCGTGTCAATGTGCGTAATTAGGTGTGTTTGTGTGCGGAGGACCAGAATTTGCATTATGTGTGCGTGTGGGCATGTGTACATTGACGTGTGTTCTTTTGAGTGTGTTTGTGTTCCCATTCATGTATCGGTGTGTGCGTGCGCGTGTGTGCGTGTGTGTGTGTGCGTGTGTGCTGCGATGCTTGTTCGCAACGTGTTCGTATGTTTACATGTTTGCGTTCGTTCATAGGTATACAACTTATGTATGGTTGAATCAGTATATTGCATGTGTATGTGTGTATGTGTGTGTGTGTGTGGTATGTTGGGCATCCATTAGAGCATTAAATTTGCATAGGTCGGTGCGCACATGTCTTTTTCAAAATTCGGGAGGGTGTTTTTATGGGCACCATGTGCCAAGAATTATTTAAGACATGTAATTAAAAAAAAAAAAGATTTTACTTCTTCAAAGCCAGTGTTCAGACTCCTGGAAACATAATCATAACAGTCCTCTTGCGCATAGATGGGTATAATTATTCAAAGATTACTAAATTTCGACTATAGTTGACTTTCTTAAATTATTTCTGGAAATATTGGGAAGTATATTTTCGTTAAAGAAAATAACTTTCACAGTTTGGCATAAAGATAGACACTTCTTTTT
>BQKZ01000241.1:112885-124162 GCA_036244855.1 Temnopleurus reevesii
AAGAAAATTGGTTCTGAAAACCTATAATCTGCCAATATTCATTTACCACTGTTTACTAAAACGGATAAATCAACATAAAAGTTGCAACCTTCATTCAACTTCAAAATTCATGCGAGTATAATCTGATAATGGGCATGATGTATATTGCGGACACAATGCACAACAATCTGTACCCCATACCCTTCAACTTTCATTTGGAAAAATATCTCTAAAAGAGGGTTCAAAATACGTATAACGGTCCACGGGACAAAAATGTTCCCATTGAAAATTTTCTTTTCAAAGAATAAATATATACGGCGAGACATTTTGATGAGAAAGGTGACTCAACTTATTAAGCTGAAATTCATGGGGGTGTAATCGTTGAAAAGGCTTTCACATGAATAATTGTCATCATCATTAGTCCTCCATTTGTGATGTAATGATAATTTTCAGTAGAATTGTTCACGTCGATTGGCGGTTTATCGAAGAAGAATCGTAACCTGCTGTTAATCGTTCAAATCCGTCAGATAATGGGGATAAGTTAATCCATGCAATACCGCACAAGACGTGGGATTTAAAGAGGAACCCACAATTAGAATTATTGTGAAACATGAGATGAACAAACTGTGAAAATTTGAACTGTGAAGATTTGAACAAAATCGGATAATCCATTGAAAAGTTACGAATCTTTATAAAACCTCAATGATATTGTGATCCCTGCGCCTTGAGCACTCGGGCAAGTGGATACGTGCGCTATATTATATAAATTGCATCTATTATTATCATTATTATCAGTATTGTTATCATTATCATTATTATTATCATTATTATTATCATATCATCATCAAGTATGCTAGATTGCAACTTACAGAACCTGTGACATTGGTCAACTCCTCGTTCATTCTGTTTACCAACTTTAACTATTCGTTTTCAGAAAATTCAGCAAATTTGTTTATGTTTCTTTTTCAAATGAGAATGATGCCTTAATCAATTCTGCATGTATTACATAATAATAATGTCGAATCTTTATTTTGAATTTGACAACCAATATATTTCTTTAAAAATGTTATAATTATACAAAGTGATTGAGGAGTTGTCCATCAGTACAACATACATTCTGCCAATGTTGCCAACTCAAGATCCACATCGGGACATAAATCCATAACTATTAAACTGATTGTCAGATTTTACTCAAATTTGCACAGTACTAGTAAATGTTCATCTCATTTTCATCCACTAGTATCATTATTATTTTTTAGTATTGTTATCATTATTTAGTTTATTGTTGTTCGCTGAATGAATATCAGAGTTAGATGAATGAATATATTCGGAAATATACACGACCTCATAATGAATCATTAATTGAATCAAAATCAATTTGCACAAAATTCTAAACACATATACAAGTACACTTTCACCCCCACCCACGTAGATTTCAAATCAGAATTTAAGAAATGTGGGGAAAGTACTGCCCAATTTGAATTTAATTGGGTGCAATTTACCGCAATTTACCGCCCAATAGTCCCACACATACATAGTCACTGCAGGTAATTGACTCGTAACAATAGGTACTGATCACCCATTCTACATACGCAGATCTTTAGTGCGTCACTTGGAAGCGCCTAATTTTCACAAGATTTTATTGGTCTTCTTTAGTCCCGTCGATTCAATCACGATTATTAAAGGATATAATTAGAAATCGATGTCAGTATTATTGCGTAGATCTTTCTTTTTTGCAATTGGGGTCAATGGACACTGATCATTCTTTCCTTTATAACGATTTCAAAATAATTTGTCAACTATTACAGGACAGCAATTGATATCAAGATTTATTCGTTGAACAAAACGCATATTCAATGATCACTGAAGATTGTGATTGAATAAATTATACATAGGTAGAGAAATAAGCTAATAGATAATTTAATGAACAAATAAGATGGAACAGATAGAACGTGAATAAACTAACACAACGTCAAGTTTTTGCCGCCTAATTGGAAGTAGCATAACTTTTTAACGGGCTAGTGTCTAGTTAACAAATTTGCAGATAATGCTTATCAACTATCTAGTTGGCTTTAAATTCTTCCGGGAGTTGAAGACGCAAGGGGACTCGGCCAACTTGAAATTTTGTCGCCCCCCTGGCAATTTTTGTGGGCTTTCACTAAAACTAGGGCCCCCCCCCCCCCCCCCCCCCCCTAACACTGGCCCTGGGCACTTGAACCCCCAAAGCCTTTGATGGCTGAAATATTGGACTGAACCATCATCAGGGCATCGGCTATTTTCCCATTTCCATGGATCGATGCAGTTACATTAGATATTGCAAATTATTTCTCGTTTCTAAATTTCCTTCGTTTTATCGATGATGCTGGGCAATGCTACAAAAATGAAATTGATATTTGAAATATTTACAACAAAAAAAAATAAACCATTCACTCTCAATGTGGTGGAATTCACCGCGACTATAAAAAATTTTATTTAAATTTTTTTTAAATTTTCCTAAAATTGATTGTGGAAAAAGGGAGGGCGTCGAAGCCCCTTTTACAATTTCAATAGGCCAAGGGGGCGACCCCAAAATATTTTCTTCCCGAATGCACTTTGGCGCCCCACCCCTTCTCACAAGCTCCGTCAATACAGCCTTGCCTTTCTTCTCGATAAAATACTTCCGTAAAGTCCCTTGGCACGAATTAAATGTGTGTTCAATCTGTGAAGTCTTTTTCTTGAAGTTGTCGGCACTTTAAAGCGAAATATATAATAAGACGAGCCAAATAACGGTAAATAGGTGATCAACGATTCAATTAAGCATCACTTTAAATTGTTAAGGGATATAATACCCCATCATCAGAGTTAAATTGTTGAAATAGTCGTGCTAAATCATCCAAATAAGACGTTTCTTAAACTATAATTGCTATGTTATTCAATAGTGCCTGTACTCTGTCTAATAAAAAAAAAAGAGAAAGCTTTTTTATCGGTTTCCGCAGAAAAACCAGGTGGGGCTTCCGCGCAACTTTCTTTTCAGAAGAGAAAATTGGGGATGAGATTAAATTTATCTCTTTAGTTTATTATTTCCTTTTTATTTACAAATCGCTGTCGCAATGCGGAATATATACATTTCACTTTATAATAATGGGTATGTTTTGTTGACTGCAACCTTCTATTAGTTTAGCCATTAATGTGATTCTAATAGCATTAGGTTCTAATCTCATCAAAATATGCCGCAAAACATGACGAATTTGGGGGTCAAATGCCTTATTCCGCACGAATTAATATTCATGCTATGTTTGAGACGTGACGGGGTTTTTTTTTACATTTTAGATACAAAATACTGTAGCACACGAAGAAAAGGGTGATTGGAAGCCTTTGGTCCAGCCGAAAATCCAAGATTCTTATATGGTACCATGGTGGTACGTTGCCAATAGCCACTCACGAAGTTACGAGATTCAAAACAAGCCAAACAAACAAACAAGCGTGAAAAAAGTAAAACAAGGCAAACCAACAAACAATACAAACAAAACAAACAAACAAAACAAACAAACTAAAACAAGACAAACAAACAAACAAAACAAAAAACAAACTAACAAAACAAAAACAAACAAACAAACACACAAACAAATTTCTTTGATGTTCTTTTAAGCATTTTGTAGGAGAGTGACCTGGCAGATTTTATTCTTCATGTTGTTAGCTTTGGGCTGGTACCTCCCCTGATTATATTTACCTTTCATTTTTTCTGGTTTCGCATTACAATTGATTTGTAATCAATATAGTGTGTCGTTAATTTCTTAATCAATTTTGTTTAAATATTGATTGTCATTCCTTATCTTTCGATTAATCAATTTTACTTGAGATTTACTTTGCAAGACGAACCCTCTCCCTGTCATTGTAGAGTTAAACTTTATCAACATTCTTTCATATAATTTACGAAACATCTGCTTCATTTTTACATTGTTATAAACGACTCTGCTCCCTATCCTCCTCTCTCTCCAACTCACCCTTTCTTATATTAGCCCCAATTCGTCAAATCCATCTTATTTAATATCATTGACCACACATACTCGCCAGAAGAATCTTAATGTAAAAAAAATCAGTTAAATATCAGTCAAATTATATTAAAAGTAGATAATTTACAGCATTAAATTAACTCTGAAAGATATAAATTTGCCATCAGATAAAGTGCTCTCCTTCACTCTCGTAAGTCGGTAACATGAATTATTTTCAAATCACATTTAATCTTAATTCCTTATCATAGCAAATTGCGATTCCTCTTCAATCTAATGATTGCCAATTTAGTCGTCATTGTATGTTTTATAGCGGTGAGATATATCAATTTGTCGCAAGTCAATTGCCATTATTCAATATTCTTCGTGTTGGGGTTGCACTGAGTAATTTGTTTTCTCCGTTCCTTCACTCCGGTCTTCTTTGGATAAATTGTGTATTCATTTTACTTTCAGACTCTTTTCCATTCAGTTAACATAAAGCCCAAACTGTGAATTGATGTGATGTTATCTTGTGTACCGACAGAGAAGAGTGTGCTTAGGACTAGGGCCCCTGGGAAGGCGGTAGATAGCTAAATAGATTTGCTAAAAAAAAAACGGCAACAATTTGAGATAAGACCATTTAAGTTTATTTTTATTTTTTCATTTTTCATTTATTTTCATTTATATCAGCTCCGACGACCTTATGTTTTTGCTTGTTAGCTCCTCAGATGGCGCAAAAATTAGAACAACAAACTATGGATTAAGCATGCTTGGGGACTTCGATGAGACATCGCTCTCTGACTAAATAATTATTCAATTTTGACAAATTCCGTTTTCATTTGAAAAATTATTTGGAAAGCTTGCAGTCTTAAGAGTTGAGAATAATGTATATTTGCTACAAGATTGTTGAATAGCATCGTCTTTTTACATGATATACATTTAGACAGTTAAATTCAAACGTCAAAAATACCACACTCTTCCTTGCTTCTTCACGCCCCCTCCCCCTTCCCCTCCTAAACACTGGTCCTCTGTGAATTCAAACTTTTATTGGTTATTTGTCAATAGTAATCTCTCATAATGCCTACTTTGAATCTAATAAATTCAATGAGAACCCATCGTCCCCGATTCGGCGTCTTCAAAATTGGGACAAATCTATCATCCCCCACCCCCGCAACTCGTCTTCAAAGTGAATAAAAATATGGGAAATATTCGAAAGAATGCTCACAAAGTCAAAATTAGATAAAGGATGAGCCGATACGTCTGTAGATGGAAGAGTGGAAGGATGGTAATAAGGAATGCTGATGTTGTTAAATATCAACCACACTCGGAAAGTAGGTTGCCATTTTATACATACCGGTGTTATTTAGAATGTCGAATATGTATGACATTTTAAATGATTAGTTTTGTGTCTTCTTTTCTTGTTATTATGTGTGTGTCATAGTCAGGTTTGTGATCATCATCAGCAGCAACAGCAGAGGCATCCTTGATCACCCCCGCTCCGGCCACAACAGTGGCCACCTTCATCACCACCATGATTCACCATCACTACCCACCATCAGCATCATCATCATCACCACCATCACCACTGTTATTGTTGCCGCAGTCACAACCACATAATTGCATCCCCTAACCATTAACCCCCATTAAATCCACCAACAAAAGCATCATCATCATCATCATCATAATCATCGTCACCACTACCACCACCGTCGTCACCATCATCATCATCATCACTACCACCACTACCACCATCATCACAATCACCACCACAGCCACTACCATCATCATCATCATCATCATCATCATCATCATCATCATCATCAACATCATCATCGTCGTCGTCGTCGTTATCATCATTTATCTATTTATTCAAACCCATCATCATCACCACCATCACCACCACCACATCCACCACCACCACTGTTATTGTTGCCGCAATCACAACCACATAATTGCATCCCCTTACCATTAACCCCCATTAAATCCACCAACAAAAGCATCATCCTCATCAGCAGCAGCATTTACCACCACCACTATAATCCTCCTTCTCACCATGAACCACCACTTTTATCATCATAATCATCATCATCATCATCATCATCATCATCACCATCATCCTCATCACCATCACCAATACCTTCATCATCATCATCACCGTCATCATCATCATCGTCGTCGCTATCCTCATTTATCTGTTTATTCAAACTCATCATCATCACCACCATCACCACCGCCGCAAACACCAACATCATCATAATCTAATCATCATCATCATCATCATCATCATCATCATCATCATCATCATCATCATCATCATCACCATCATCATCATCATCATCACCACCACCACCACCACCGCCACCGTCATCATTATCATCATCATCATCATCGTCATCGATTGTCATCATCATCATCATCATCACCACCACCACCGTCATCATCATCGTCATCATCATTATCAACACAAACACCACTATCAACACCACTATTATCATCATCAGCAACATCATCATCACCACCATTACAGCCCTGACAAACACTACCACCACCACCACCACCACCACCACCACCATTGCCACCACCCAAATCGCCTGTATACCACACCCCGACATTTCTCAAAGCATGTGACGCTACATCTCAAAGCAGTAAATTTTTCTTCAATAATTTAATTCATCCAACATATTCTCAAATTTTTTCAAGCTGCACTTTTAATGCTTTAAATTTATTTCCAGCACAATGTTGGCTGGCAATCTTTGGTGGATTAAAAGGATCAAAGGCACACCCAATATAGAAAAAAAATAATGTTATTCCGTGCAGACAACAAAACATCACACGAATATTTTCAACCATACACAGGAAAGTGGCAATTAATATTGGAAATTAAAAATAATTAAGACAATGCTACGGACTATAATACATATACATCAAATACAAAAAAAAGTTCCATCCAAATCGACTTTTTCGTCCGTCTTTTCACGGACTGATGGTATGAAAAATAATGCCGACATACCAATAATTTGAATGGCATCCTATTCACAGCAAACACATTTCTGTGAAATATTCATTGGCTTCATGTAATATTATAACACTGTTAAACACGCATTTGTTTAAAATAACACAATGTATATGAAAAAAATGTAATAAGAACAAAATGTTGGCTGTATAATTATGTTGATGAAGTTCAAATGAATAAATTCCAAATTCCAAAATCCAAATTCCAAGCAAGAAAGTAGTCAGTCGAGAGCCAACTTTAATTCTAATCAAATTTGACTATATTTTGGGTTGGGTTTAACTGAGTTTCAGTCGTCATTTCTGACTGTAAATTAATAAAATAATAAGTAGCTCCCAGTTGGTTTTCCAGTTGACTGCTCGTCTAATCATGTTTAACTAGATTGTTTCATGAAAACACTGGCGATTTATTTGAGATCATATAAAATTAGCCATCCGATAATATGGCCCAAATGCATCGGTCAAAAAAAGATGACAAGTAATTTTCTTTGTGAGAAATTTTTTACAAACGTTTATTTGTATTGGTCCCACCCATTCACAATCATTGTGAACAACAGGTCCCTTACCTGTTTACTTTTTGGACGATGGCATACCAACAACAAAAAACGGTATACGTAAAGCAAAAACAAACAACAATAACAAGACGGTTATTTCAAGCGTCTTGCGAATAAAAGAATAAATCGTTTCCTAAAACACTCGAGTCGCAGACATCTTCAAATAAAGAAACGGTGGAAAACCGCAATTTGTGTTCTTTTTGTTCTGAACAAAAGCGGTGCAAACTCATTGGCATGGGAGGGGGCTACTATTGTAGTGACACTATTTTGTATGGGTGGGGCGGATCCAGAAACTGTCGTTGAGGGGGCGGATCTGGGAATAGGGGAATATATGGCCTCAACTAGGATCGTACAGAGGTTTAAAAAAATATTTTCAAACCACTTTTCATTTTGAGCATTATTTGATTTCGCGCAGAGTGTATACTGGATGCATAGGTGATTTTGGCGAAATTGAATGATTGTATTGTTAAACGCTTGAGAAAATTATAAAATTGGCGGGGGAATTACAAGCATGGTACAAGTAAGCAAAAACCGGGAGGAAGATGAAGCGGAAAGCTCCTCATACCATCCCGAAAAGCTATATGAAAAAAAAGAAGATAGAAATTAGCTCTTCAAAAGGTTTTCCCAGCCAATCTTTTACTGTTCCCAAGCGATTTAAATACTCGTTCATTCATTTTGGCCAAAATCATTCTCTCTCATAGATGTTCCCTCCATTATTTTTGAGAATTATGTATGTTTGCGTATGATCGCATATTCTGTGCGAAATCGAATGCTCAAGTTGAAAATAGTGTAAAATAAACTGGGAAACCTTATTTCATGGCAATCGCTTGATCGCCTCCAAAGAAATGAAAAAAAAAGGGGGGGGGCAAACCCTTTCGGCCCGTGAATACCCCATTTTTTCGGGTTTGTTACGCCCTCCCCCAAGTTGAATCACCTATGGTTCTGTATTTCTTTAATTTGTTCCATTTATCGATGATTTCACTGCGGGAAGAAGGTAAAAGTGCCTGTTCAACGAGCGTAAAGTGGTTTGAGGTTTATTTTAAGATCTATTCGTATAGAGACCCCGTCTTTCCGTCACCAATCGTTGAACAATGAAACGGTGCTAGAAAGTTGTTAGGCTTAACGATCCTCTCATTGTTGTGGCATGATAATGGGGATTAAAGAAGGTCTCTGGAAAGGATATCCACGGGGGTAAAAGGGGAACGACTAATCTTGTTCCTTTTATTTGGAATCGAATCCGATTTGTTGAAAAGGGTCACTAATGGTTTGTCAAAACAGCGGGGACAAAACTTTTGTTTGCTTTCTCAGAGTTTTCTTTCCGCCTTATAAAATTTAGCATTTTCTTTGACTTCTTTTATTTGGAATAAAATGAGTCATAATAGCAATAGCCTTTAGAATTAATACCGGATTTTGCCAGGTATGTTGATGAAATAAAAGAAAATTTACACTATAGTGCTAAATTAAGAATTCATAAAGGCTTATATAACGTAATTAGTATCATAATAAAGAACGAACTCCTTTGGAAATCAAACACACTAAAACTGTTATAAATTGATTTAACTTTTAGTATGATCTCACTAGACGAACAACTTTTGGACAAAGCAAAGTAAACTTGCAAAGGAAGAAGTTTTGATAATGCTGGATTGGTGATCAGCCAGTCATTCTTCCTTGCAATCTATTCAAACATGTAATCGTATTTAATTAAAGCCCCGGTCATATAGGACCCCGGAAGCAACACGATTCACCCCGACTCGTTGTTCCGAGGCAGTTAGCTGTGAATTTACTAAGAGTCGGGGTGAATCGTGTTGCTTCCGGGGTCCTATATGTGACCGGGGCTTAATGAATTTTGGTTTTTTTTTTGTTTTTTTTTTTTAGCAGAACTTTCTGCATTTATTGAAACAAAATACAAATTCACAGATTAATACAAATTTAAACATACAAAATCAAACTGACAGTTTAACAAAAATAATAGCATACAAGAGTAGACCAAATTAATTCATGTAGTAACACAATATTATAAATGCAGGGGCCAGCTATCATAAGCAAAAAGCTTGAAGTGGTAGCAGCCAATTTGTCATTATGATATAGCCAATGTGATGTTAAAGGTGAATGGAAATAAATTCCAATTAAACACAACATCCTTAATTCAATTCTTGATTTATATAATATATACGGTCATTATTCTCCGATCTATTACAATCTATTTAGGCGGGGGAAATTTTGGTTTAAAATTGTTACAGAAATCGCAATTAAGCTTTGTAGCTGCGATGATCCTTTTATAATTATATTCTATACACACCTTCTAATTATGTAAACGCTATCCACTCATTCATTGTCTCAAGGGTAGAGTAAAGGGAAATGGGCGATCTATTACATTTATAACCTCGATAAATATCGATTGAATTAAAAGGATAAAATCGGTTTATTATATTTCTATAATAGTTTTGAAAGGTTCCTAATAGGTGATAGACTGAGAAGTAAATTTACAGTCATGAACAATTGGCATGAGGGTTAACGGAAATCAGTATTACAAACTTTATCTCAGTATTACCCTACAAACGGGAAACAATTAATTTGACACCATGCCTCATAAAATGTATCACACAGACCATCCTCTTAAAGGGGTTGTAATTTATGATTTCATTCATACATGTACTTCATTTTTTTTTGTAGAGAGCGATACGAAATGTACAAAATGCAATATTAGTATTGTTATTTATTCGGCAAATTCAAAACAAAACAATTACAGTATAAGTAAAGGATACAAAGATAAAAGAACAAGGTAAATGAATAATTAAATCAATTAAGACCAGCAGTTGGATTGAGAGGGCTGCCGGGGCATGGATATGAATCTCCATATCCCGCAACGGTTTTCCATCCCAACCCTCTCAAACCAAATGCTGGCGAAGACACGTAAATACAGACATTAATATGGAATACATTAGGAATACAATGTGAGCAGTATGATGTATCAAACTGACTATTTAAATATTCTTATGTGGAATGCTAAGTATTGGAAATGATAATGAAATTTATTGAAGGCATATTATGAATTCTTGTCGAAATATTGAATATGTTTAGCAAAATATATAAAGCCTCTATAACCCCTGCAAGTTCTGATGCCATTATATATGTAATTAACAAATCAAATATAAAATCAAATCAAATAAACCAATGGGAAGTAATACATTACTAAATTAAATTCAAACATCACCACACCAGAGTGAATCAGTATTTGTATGTATATATTCCAATTCAATAACCAGGCTGTATCATAGAAAGTTATTACAATACTGGGCGGTGTTTCACCAACAGTGACCAAGACGTTCTTAAAGTTACGCACGACTTTAAGAAAGGCTGGACTATGTTAACGAGTGTAATACGCAAAAGTTTCTGGATCATTCAGTACAAAAACTGATACCAGTCGTGCGTAAGGTTGTTCTTAAAGTGAAACTTGGTGAAACACCGCCCTGGAATGATAACGTGTACTGAGTATCATAATTCTAAACATAATTGTTTTAGATGAAAAGTGTGATAATATTGCCCTAAAATAGCTTCACAGTTCACGACTGGAAAGAAAATGTGTGTTTGGGGGGGGGGGGTACTACCGAAGAGTCCGACAGCCCACGAGTCCGACAGCTTACGAGGCCGACATTTTGAATAATTGGTTCACGAAATAGACATTACATAAAAACGGATTATAGTCAGACAACTCATTAATCCGACAAAATTATGAAAACGCACATGATTACGACCGAACCTAAATT